>JBBYHK010078157.1:0-44417 GCA_038382065.1 Adansonia grandidieri | reverse complement strand
TATCTATTTCCTTACCCTTTCAAGTGTCCTAATGATAGTGACATGGATGTGTCTGATGGGTCTTTGAAGATCAATTTTGAACGAACAATTTGCACTAGCGAAGTTGATTCTGAAGAAGGTTTTGAAGAAAGCTTTGCACCACCGGACCTTTCACAGTTCATGGTCCAGTATGATAATTTCATCCTTATCGTCCAAACATGAATGGGGCAGTTAAGGCGGCCAACAAAAACATCAAAAAAATGGTTGAGAAAATGGTTGAAACTTACAAAGATTGGCGTGAGAAGCTATCTTTTGCACTTCATGCCTATCGGACCTCAGTTCACACTTCTATGGGTGCTACTCCATTTTCTCTTGTCTATAGGATGGAAGCTGTATTGCCTATTGAAGTTGAGATCCCTTCTATCAGAGTCTTGATGGAAACCAAACTTGAAGAAGTTGAATGGGTCAAGGATAGATTTGACCAGCTTAACCTCATCAAGGAAAAATGCATGAAAGCCATCTGCCACGGTTAAATGTATCAAAAATGTATGATCAGAGCCCATGACAAAAAGATGCGTCAATGACAATTTCACCCAAACAAATTGGTATTGAAGAAGATCCTCCCAATTCACAAAGAAGCGCGGGGCAAGTGGACCCCTAATTGGGAAAAACCGTATGTAGTGAAGCAAGCCTTCTTTGGAGGGGCCCTAATCCTGGCAGAAATGGACGGCAATGCCTTGCCCAACCCAATCAACTCATATTCTGTCAAGAAATATTACACGTAGAGGGTGAAAACATGAAAAGGCATCCTTAAAAAAAACAAAATAAGCAAAATAAAAAAAAACAAAACCAAAAAAAAAAACAAAACAAAAAGGGATCTAGATGAAAATCCAAAAAGGACATTTAGGCAACCAACCCAACTACAGTTGAAAACCCACAAGGGCAACTAGAGAGGATTAATTTTGATGGGCATGAATTGAGAACACCCACAAGACAATGCAAAGCAATCCTAGAGATCTTTTGAAGATCAGCTCATGATAGGCACATTCATTATTCAAGAAAGATTCTGAAAAGCACCTAAAAACATCCATGTCATGGTTGTCAAAGGCATCTTTCGTCCAAAAGATCATCTTTCTCGCTACCCTATCAATTGCTTGTCAAATAGTATATTGACTCATGTCTCTTTGTTGTCATAAAGAAATATTGCCTTGTTTCTTTTGACCCCTGTACAATTCATAGTGCACTTGTCATTTAGTTGATAATGTTTGATAATTTAATGAAATACGCATCAGGACATCTTGATATTACATCGAAAGGAAAAGAAAAGCACAGGGAATTTTGCTTACACCCCTATTGTCAAGATCATGCACTTTTTGCATCTAACACCCATTCAACATTAACATACGCCAAACCATTTTTGCTTTTGCAAGCCATATCTCAAGAAAAACCATTTTAAGCTAACCAAAATCAACCCATGCATTCTATAAGAATCCTATCGAAACCAGAGACATCAACCTGATCAGTCGAATAGTCTCCAACTTGTTGGCAATACCCTTATTTGTAGAAAAATGATTGAGCCTCTCGAATCGAGAAATGCAGCAGTCCAAATTCTTGAGACTAAAATTTTCGGTCATATCCCTAGTGGAGCAAGGATAACTTACATTCCCTAGCGAGATTAGGAAAATTTTCATCTATAGTTACATCAAAGACAAATCGCCATCCCTTTAAGAGTCTGAATGACGTACAAAGAGAACTACAACTATCTCCCGTATTATACTTCACATCATGCAATCATGATAGCATTCCACATCATGCATTCACATTACCATCTTACATCATTATTTTTACAATATCACTTCAAGCTAGGTTTGCTGAACCTCCAAGGAATTCTTGGTAAGAACTCTAAGCTTCCCAAACCAAGGAATTCCTGGTAAGAACTCTAGGCTTCCCAAACCAAGTGTCATTCAAGTAAGGTCTTTCTCTTCTCACACCTCATGTCGAAAGTGCTAGTGGCAAGAAATTATTGTCTAGAGACTATGTTAAAAACTTCTGTCAAGAATATTCCTTAGAAGTTTTGTCAAGAACTAGTGCCAAAACCTTTTTCAATAGGAAATTTTGTCATAAAATTCTATTAAGAAGAGCTTGTATTAGAAGTTTCATTGAAAACTTTGTCGCCACACCCTTTTTAAGCCACAAGTAGTGGCACCCTTTTTTAAACCCACAAGTCAGTGGCACCTTTTCAAAGCCCATAAGTCAGTGGCACCCTTTTTAAAGCCCACAAGTCAGTGACACCCCTTAAAAGCCCATAAGTCATGGCACCTCTTTTAAGCCCATAAGTTAGTGGCACCCTTTTTAAAGCCCACAAGTCAGTGGCACCCCTTAAAAGCCCATAAGTTATGGCACCTTTTCAAGCCCACAAGTTGTGGCACCTCTTTGAAGCCCACAAGTCAGTGGCACCCCTTTAAAGCCCACAAGTCATGGCACCCTTTTAAGCCCACAAGTCGTGGCACCCTTTTTAAAGCCCATAAGTCATGGCACTCTCTCAAAAGCCCACAAATCATGGTACCTCTTTGAAAGCCCACAAGTCATGGCACTTTCTCAAAAGCCCATAAGTCTTGGCACCCTTTTAGAGCCCACAAGTTAATGGCACCTTTTTAGAGTCCACAAGTCAGTGGCACCTTTTTAAAGCCTACAAGTCATGGCACCCCTTTTAAAGCCCACAAGTCGTGGCACTCTCTCAAAAGCCCACAAGTCATGGCACCTTTTAAAGCCCACAAGTCAGTGGCACCCTTTTCAAAGCCCACAAGTCATGGCATCTTTTAAAAGCCCACAAGTCATGGCACCTCTTAAAGCCCACAAGTCAGTAGCACCCTTTTCAAAGCCCATAAGTCATGGCATCTTTTTAAAGCCCACAAGTCATGGCACTCTCTCAAAAGCGCACAAGTTGTGGCACCATTTTCAAAGCCCATAAGTCATGGCACCCTCCTCAAAGCCCACACAAGCTGGTGGCACCAAACTCTAAGTCAAAAGCCCACACAAACTGGTGGCACCTGAATTAAAGCCCACACAGGCTGGTGGCACCCAAAGCCCACAAAAGTTGGCGGCACCCGAGTCAAAGCCCACATGAGCTAGTGGCACCCAAAGCCCGCACGAGTTGGTGTCACCCGAGTGAAACCTCACACGAGCTAGTGGCACCCAAAGCTCACACAAGCTGGCGGCACCTAAGTTAAAGCCCACACGAATTAGTAGTACCTAAGTCTAACTCAAAGCCCATACTAGCTGGTGGCACTTAAGTTTAAGTCAAAGCTTGCACGAGCTGGTGGCACCTAAGTCAAAGCCCACATGAGCTGGTGGCACCTACGTCTAAGTCAAAGCTTGCACGAGCTAGTGGCACCCGAGTTAAAGCCTGGTGGCACCCAAGTTTAACTCAAAGCCCGCATGAACTGGCGGCACTCGAATCAAAGCCTACACAAGCTGGTGGCACCCAAGTTTAAGTCAAAGTCCACACAAATTGGCGGCACCCATAAAAAATCCATGTTACTCTATACCTACCTAAGGGGGTTAAACCTTGGAAAACCTAGCACCCTAATGTTCTAGAAGTGTCAGTCCACCCTGAACAAAATAATGTCTATTTATCTTTGCCCTATTCCTAATTCTTAGCAACGGTCAAAGAGGGGCAGCTATAGACACCTTATTTTGTTCGGGCTAATTTTTTGCAATTTGGAGCATGGATGTAAGAGAGGGCGATGTCGCCCAGCAAAAAAGTATTTTGAGGATGTCAAGAAGGCCTAGGGATCATATCAAAGGTAAATACGAAGATATGGCATCAAATGACATAGTCTAGGGTATTCGAGGACAAAAGATATGAGAAATTTCATAATTTTACTTGAATGTATCGATACATGGTTTTCATGTATCGATACAATGCTCCAACGTGCCAAAAATTTGAAACATCCCCATTTGTATCGATGCAACATGTAGATGTATCGATACATAAGCCTCTGTATCAATACAGGACCTCATGTATCGATACTAGACCATGCTAGGACCAAAACATGCATTCTGTAAAGGAACGTATCGATACATATCAACATGTATCGATACAGTGGTTCATAGTATCAATACAATAGTTCATAGTATCGATACATTGATCATTGTATCGATACACTGTTTATTGTATCGATACACGTAAGGTTTTTGGACCAAATGTATCGATACATTATGCAATATATCGATACATACAGGCCATTTTCACAGTTCGGGCATTTTTGACTCGTCCACCATTGATCCAAAACTCAATTTTAATTCGTTTCTTTGCATAAGGAAAGATTAAAACACATATCAGATTACGAATTTAGACTTTTGAATTAATCATAACATCTTTTTGAAGTCTAAATTAGATCAAAAAAGGGTCAACATCACATGATCACCCTACTCCTTAGATTGTTAACCAATATCACCATCGGCCACCCTATTTGTTGGAAAAGCATTTCAGTATTTAATCCAGCCATCCTATGCACATCACATTGGTAGCAAGTTATTTCCTACAGCCACCCTATAGCCACCATGCTGACATCAGCTTGTCCCCTTTGAGAAATGGCCAAAAACTCCTTCAATTTGGCTTCAAAAGGCTGGTATAAATGGACCACTTCTTTTTCAGTAGAAAAAGGTTAGATTCCAACTCATTTGCACTTCCAAAAACACATTCACACACCAAGAAAACCTGAATCCCGTAGCTCTTCACCCATCACCCAAAAATAGCCCTCAAAACATTTACTTTCATCCACTACACACTCCAAAAATCACCCTCATCCATACTAGAGCCAAAACCTCATCATTTTTCTCTTTTTCTTGCTTATTAACAACAAGGAAAAGACAAAAATTCAAGCCATCTCTACTGCTTAAATCATTTGGCCAAGAAGTGAAGTTCTGTTGGTATAACTTCTTACTTTATCACCTTCATTTTTTGTTTTTCAGCATCTTCATCATTTTAAGGGGCTCTCCATGTTTCTATCACCCTCTTAGGATTATCATGCATTATTGTGGCTTTTGGTTGTGGCAGTTCAGGATTTGGATGCTTTAATGCCCCTTTATGTGCAAAATGCCTCATTTCATCCTCATTAGTTTGATATCTCTTACTCATGCATTTTTTTCCATGTTCATGCTTCTTGTTATCATTAATCCATGCATGAATCAGTAACCTAACACATTTTAAGCACATTTACACCTTAACTTGCATGAATCATTATCATTTTCCGCATCCATAACATTTTTTTGTCAAAGTGCATAACACTTTCTTTGTCTAGGTCATTAGTAAAATTAGCATCCCCATTCATGTTATATGCCATCCCCTTGTATGTTTGCTGTCAAAATGCATGTTTGATGGATGATAACAACTAATTTTTGAAACCCCTTAAGCCAAGCATGTTAACCTCAACCAATGAGGATTAGCATGGACTTAGCATTTTCCTTAAAGCTAGCAAAATATCTTGGGGAAAATTAAGTTTTCCAGATCTAGAATCTTCATTAAACATGCTCAAATCTTTCGATTTTGAAATGAAAATGGTCCTACAACTATTCCTTAAATGTTTGTGCCTTTTTCCTAAGTCAAAACCATGAGTGGTATGATCAACGAGCTGTTTCATTATCCAAAACTACTCCGGGGCTGTGCAAATGAGTTTGTGATGCTCATGCCACACTTACCCTTCAGTCATAGATGTTCAAATGTCAATAACTCAAGTTTGGACCTATAGACAAAAAAAAATGAGAAATATCTCCTCCTTTGCCTTGTTCCTTGCTGGCATCACAACTATTGCAAATTGAAAAATCACTTTAAAATCCTAAACAATTTTTCATGAATTTTCTGATATTGTTCTATTAAATCATTTCGAATTATCTTTAAAACGATGTCTTATTCACCCCTGGATCATTCCGGATGAGAGAGTTATGATTTCTCAAGTCTAAACTCCCTGAAACCTCTAGAATCCGAACATATAGTCTGGTTGGGCCATTAACGCCTAATAAATGATTTTTCCAAATTTTTTAAACATTTTTCCTAAAATGTTCATGAAATTCCCTTTCTGGAAAGGTATTATTTACAAACTTTTGATACCAAATAAGTCCAAAATGATTTTTCAAACTTTGACACTCCTTGTCCCTCATATGCTCTGCCAGTACTACAATCAATTCGAATTTAAAAATTTATCCCCTTAGAAAATGACTTCTTAGGACATTGGGAATATTTTTAGATCGACCCTCGTCGAGTTATCTTTCTAGTTGTATCTTGTCCACCCTCTAAATCCTTCAAACCAATTTAGAATAAATTCGGGAAGCAGGATAATGCGATGTTATCCCTTGTTTTTGGTCATGGTCAAAATAAGTTGTTTTCCTAAATTTCATCTTGAGACATTCAAATGTCTCCGTATCACCCCGATCAGACTTGAGAACATACTTTAACATCCCACAAGCTCATATCAAGGCACAAACATATTTTACATCTTTACCATCCTCATTCATAATAGATCTTTTTGCCAAAAATTGTCGAATGCTCACCCATTTTCTAAATCATGAAGTCTTATCATCCACGGGGGATACTCCAACCCTGCCTTTTCGAGGGGACACTCCAACTTCATTTTTCAAAATTGTTAAAGTAAAAATCTTCCTTTGTCAAAATTATTTGTCATCCATGGGGATACTCCATCCCTATCTTTTCGAAGGGATACACCTTGTCTTTCAATTGCAATTAAATTTTCTTTCCCGGATTTTCATGAATATGTCAAATAAATCTTGTTTAACCAAGAAATCCAGATGCATCTAAAAAATGGTCGATTCGGTTATTCCTAGATAATCGATGCCAATAGCAAGATAAATTCCCATAGTCCACCCATTTTCTTTATCATTGCGTTGAAGGATCCATGTTATGTTATTTCATTTATTATCTTACTAACATGATTTCTTTCTGATGATTATTTGCATTCATGTTTTCAAAATGTTTCCAAATGAAATTAAAGGTAATGTTCTGCATAGGTATCTCTCTAGTGCCCAAAGTGGAACATTCCATTTTCAAAGTAAAATCCAAAGGTAATTTTTATTGAAAATCTCTATATTCCCCATCTCTCTAGGGCGTATATAAAATTAAATCTTTTTCATCAAAACCTGGATCATTTCTATAAGATTCATGCATTTGAAGAGGGTCATATCAAAATAGTGACAAGTTAAGATCGAAATAATTGAAACTGAGATAGGACATAGCTAGCAAGGTACTGATTTTGGACATCGCGAAGAGGTTCGTACCTCATCGCGTGTAACCAACTTGTGAACCCAAATGACGAATGTTTGCATTATGTAGACCACGGGATCGATGTTTTGAGTTTCATAATTCAAAACATAGGTTTCAATAGGCATCTGATCATGCTTAGCCTGAAATGATCGATGGTGACTCCAAGCATTGACCATTTTGTGATGGTATCAGAGACCAATAAGATGAGCGATTCATCTTATGGTCCATTTCATTGTACCACAAATTGAGAATCTGTGCATTCTCATTCTCATCACATCGCCAAAGAAAAGTCTCAGTCGAGAAGATATTTCCAAGTCAGGAAAATATTTTAAGTCGTACGCACTCATAGATCCATGAGGATCCACCCCAAGGTATGTTGCGACAATTTCAACATCGTTTTTTTAAAAGATACAAAATTTTTCTTTATTCCTAAATATTTTTATGACTCTATTTTAAGGGATACTCTAACCCTGCTTTTACCTTAAAAATTTAAAATTTTCTCTCTTTCGGATGCCTTAAAACTATTTTGATAGAAATCATCTTTCGTCTTCAAATTACCACCGAATCTAGACTGGCCTCTAAAATTGTCATCTCCGTTATTCTTTAATAATCAAAGGCAATTATGAGATACATTTTGATCGTCCCTCATTGTTACATTCTTTTGTTTGTGATTGCTTATTTATGATATTATTATATTTCTCATTTTCTGCCTTTTTAACTTATTTCCTTTTGTAGTGATTATTGTGCATCCATATTTAAAATTTCTTTTCTAATAAAATTTACAAGGCGATGTTTCATGTTGGTAATCTCTTCAGTGCCTAATACAAAACATCCAAGTTTTTCAAAATCCAATCCGAACATCATTTTCACAAAAATCCCTATACTCCTCACATCTTCGAGCCGTATAGGAGATCTAATTTTCTTTAAAAAAACCCAGATTTCCATTTTCTAAAACTTCATGCATTAAAGAAAACTATATCTAAATAGAAACCAAATGGAATAGATGTAATCGAGACCAAAATAAGACATAGTTAGTGGGTACTGATTTTAAGCGTTGTGGGGATGCTAGTCTATCCCTGTGCGTAACCAACTCCTAAGCCCAACCAATGAATCTCAGGACCTCGTGACCTTGAAATCAGTCTTTTGAGTTTCATAACTCATAATATTGTTTTCAATAGGCATCTGATCTTGCTTAGCATGAAATTATCAGTGGCAACTCCAAGTTTATGGCCACTTCATGGTGGCCATCTGAGACTTGTTGGATGAGTGATCGCCTAATGGTCTCTTCCTTTTGTCCCCATTATTATGCCTAATCCAAATCTCGATCATGGGATAACTCAAAGGCTTGACCCCAACCAACCATAATTTATTTTAAGTCAAGCACACTATAACTTTCAGATCATCCGAAGTTTTAAAGGTCGGGCATGTGGTAACACCTGATATAGAAAAAGGCCATAGAATTGTCATAACATGTAGAGGTGTTGGTGGAACATGGATTTTGTCAGCATAGATTTGGCATTTATGGTACTTTCTGGTATAGTCAATGCAACCTTTTTCAAGAATTAACTGATAGCTATGACTTGCTTTGCTATTAGATGTCCATTAGCATGCGTACCATAAATCCTTTCGTGAACTTCTTCATGTATGCTTTTGGCTTCGGAGGCATCCATGCATCGTAGTAGCATTTAATCCTAGCCTTTCTTGTACAAAATCCCACCATCTAAAATGAAGCTCGTGGCTAATCATTGGATGGTTCTGTTATCAGTTTTGGTGGCATTTTTTGGGTATCATTGATCCTTGATGCACTAAAGGATGTCATGATACCATGGCAAGCCATCTTTCTCTTGTTCAAAATTTTGACAATATGTCAAAGCTATATAGATACTCATTTAAATAGAAGCAATGTCTGATTCTTGATTGACTTTAAACATGGATGACAAGGTGGTCAAGGCATCAGCAATTTGATTTTTTTTCTTAAGGTAGATACTAAAAGTTAATATCATCAAACTCTTTTCCAAGTTCCAAAATCAGGTTACTATAGTTGATTAATTTATCATCACGTATTTGCCATCCCTTTTTTGTTGGTAAATGACAAAGGCTAATCTCCAAATACTTATAGTGTTCGAATGCCCCTTTCAATTGCTGCTTGGAGTCCCAAGACGTAGGCCTCTTATTCAAGTATATTGTTGGTATAATCAAAGTTCAACCTTATAGTGAAAGGGTAGTGGTTTCCATTAGGTGAGATAAAAATTACCCTAATTCCATGCCCCAACGCATTTAAAGCTCCATCGAAATACATTTTCCAAGATGAGCTGCACTCGACAGTGTTTTTTGCTTTAGATATGCACATCAAATTTTTGTCAAAAAAATTAAAGTCTAATGGCTGATAATCATTTATTACTCAGCTTGCTAAGAAATCTCTTATTGCGCTACCCTTAATGGCTTTCTGATTTACATACATGATGTCATACTCGAAAAGTAGGACTTGCCACCTGGCTAACCTTTCTAACAAGATGGGAGCTTCGTATAAATACTTGATGAGATCGAGTTTAGCGATTAGCCATGTAGTGTGGGACAACATATATTTTTTTAACCTTTAGGCTGTCCAAGTTAGAGTACTACATAGCTTCTTTACAAATGAATAATTATTTTCATATTCTGTGAACTTCTTGCTTAAGTAGTAAATAGACTGCTCTTTCTTGCCTAGCTCATTGTGTTGACCCAATACACAACCCATCAACTTATCAAAAACTGATAGCTATAGGACTAATAGTCGACTGGGCACTAGTGGCACAAGTATTAGAGGGTTTAAAAGGTAATGTTTGACCTTGTCGAAAGCTTTTCGGCATTTTTATTCCATTCTCCAAGATTCTATTTTTGAAGTAGTCGAATGATTAAATCATATTTGTCTATCAACTGAGATATGAATCAGGTTATGTAGTTCAACCTTCTTAAGAAACTTCTCACTTCTTTTTGAGTTTGAGGTGATGGCAAATACTAGATGGCCTTGACCTTGTTGAGGTCAACTTTTATTCTTTTCTTGCTCATAATGAAGCCCAATATATTGTCGAATGTGACACCAAATATGCATTTGGTAAGATTTAACCTAAGTTGATATTTGTACAGCTATTTTAAGAGTTTTCGTAGGTTGGCAATTTATTCACTCTCCTTTGTCTATTTGGCTACCATATCATCTATATAGACCTCTATTTCTTTATGCATAAGGTTATGGAACAATTTTACCATCATCCTCTGATAGGATACCCTGGTGTTCTTGAGCCTTATCACTTTGTAGCAAAAAATGCCCTACATGGTTACAAAGAGGGTCTTTCCCATGTCTTCAGCTGCCATTTTGATTTTATTATAGTTTAATCCATAAAGAAAAATAGTGTGTTTTTGGCAATGTTGCCTACTAGGGTAACGATGTGAGGTAGAGAGAAATTATTCTTGGGGCCAGCTAGGTTCAAGTCCTTGTAGTCCACACACATGCGTACTTTACCATCATTTTTAGGATCTAGGACTATATTGGCTACACATTCGAGATATTTGGCTACCTCGAGAAACCTGCTTCAAATTGTTTCTTCACTTCTTTTTTAATCTTCAGAAGCATTTCAGGCTTCATCCTTCTAAGCTTTTATTGTACGGGCTTACACATAGGTTTAAGGGGAAGCTTATGGACCATAATATTGGTGTCTAATTCAGGCATGTTTTGGTAGGACCAGGTGAACACATCCCGATATTCTTGAAGGAGATTTATTAGTGACTTATTAGTTCGGCTCGAGTTGATGGTTTATGGAGGTTTGGATTTTAACTTCTTTTGGGTCTTCTTTGGTTCCAAAATTTATGGTTTTGGTGGATTACTTATGAGGTAATATATGTTTTTCTTCCTATTCAATTAGTCTCAGCAGGTCTGTAGGTATAGGGTTTCTTTAGAATTCTCTTCAGACTTAACCTCACTAGCAAAGATTGTTTGTTCAAAATTGATTTCTGAATTCTTAATATGAATATTCATGCCACCTTCATCGGGGTACCTAAAAATATAAAAAAGAATAATATATGTGGAAAATATGTGGAAAAAAGTCTAAAAGTTGGCAAGAACTATGAATACAAAGCATGAAATACATAATGCTTAGTCATTTTCATTGATAACACTTAATGAAAGATGCTCAAATGAAGGATCCCATAATGCTTTTGGGCAGAAGCATGTAGGTTTAGTTGATAGCATTGCTTTGAAATAAACTTGAATAGTACAAGAATCTCAATTTCAGTCCATGCACTTAGAACAAATCCTAGAGGGCACAAACCAATTTTTGGGCTTATCGCTGATGTCTTTCGCTCCTCAATTGCATTGATAGAGAGATCCCTAAATGCCTTGTTCAGTAAAAGCATAGCATTAGCAGAGCTAGTATTCATTGTCCTCCAAGGCGAAAACTTTCTCGAAGTGGTGGAAATATCATCAGTTCATACACACGTCTTATCTTAACAGACAAGCCATCCTTTTCTCACAGTTCTTCTAAGTTTATTTTCTTTGTTATGCACTGGGCTTGAATCACAATCCTCTTTTCATCGATCTGGTTAACCACTTTTAAGGCTTCAGCAATTCCTTGAAGGCATTTTCTAAGTCCCTTTCTAGTCTGGGCACCTTTGCCGATGGTTAACTTTAGACCTATATGAGTACTCTTCGATAAACGAGGCTCAACCAGTGGCAACCCTTCCTTAACATAATTTGCATTGGCAAACTCAAAAGATTGGAAAGAAAATTCTAGGATATCTTCATTAGGCTTGACATATGAGGCATCAGTTGAGGTAGCATCAATGATATTTTCTTCTCCTTTGATACTGACAACTTTGTTCTTAATAATAAACTTTAACCTTTGGTGCGAAGATGATGGTACTGCCCCTGTAGAGTGAATTCAAGGCTTTCCCAATAGGCATTTGTATGATAGAGCAATATCCATGACATAGAAGTCAACTTCATAAGTACATAGGCCTATTTGGAGTGGAATGGTAATGCTTTCCACAATGTTTCTACATGTTCCATTAAATGCTCACACAATCGTACGATTATTCTATATATAAGATGCGTCAATAAGGAGCTTGTTCATGTATGAAATAAGTATTACATTTAGAGCTAACCTATTATCAATGAGCACCTTGGATAATGTGGTGCCTTTACAGTATGTAGTGATGTGAAGTGCTTTATAATTTCTTCTTCCTCTATGAGGGATTTCATCATTGTTGAAAGATATGTAATTCTTGGCAGTGGTGTTGCTCAGTAGGAGATCCAATTGACCTATAGAGATGTCAAAAGGGACATAGGCTTTATTTAAAACCTTGAAGAGGGCATTCCTATGAGCTTTAGAATTCAACAATAGTGACAACATAGATATCTTGGTGAGTTGCTTGTTCAACTGATCGATGATGCTATATTCACTTTGCTTGATGAACTTAAAGAATTTTGCAGCTTTTTTTCTCACTCACTAGATCTGTGATAGCTACCTGATTTGAGTCTTTAGTTATAGACTTTAGTGCTTGAAGGATAAGATTGTATTTTTCTACTGAGTTTCACTTCTCGATACTATTGAGGCATAACATCTGCCACTCCAAGTTAGGTAGCTAACCCTTGAAAGGTCAACATTTATAGCTTGCTGACTAGATTCTTTGATGATTAAAAGTTTTGCTTTCATAGTTCCATGGAATTACCTTATCATCATTTTTAGGGAAAAGAGATGGAAGTTGAATAATCATCTTCGATGCAGACTGAAAAAAAGGAGTTTTGACTCTTGGTCAATTGGTGAACAAGATCAATGGCCTTCCAACCTTATAAGGAGGATTGCTCTTTTCTTCTTCCATAGTGTTGATAGACGATGTTGCATTTATAGACTCGGTATACTGGGTTTTCATCATAGAATTAGATGCTACCCTCATTCATCATTCTTTGAACCATAGCACAAAACTTTTTACATGTTTAAAGAGTATAGCCCTAAATAATATGAAAATCATAGAAGTCATCAATTTTTTCCTTTGTTGTTTAGGCTGCATTAAGCAGTTTAGCTTACATCAAGATTTGCCAAACCAAATTCATTGGGGTTCTGACCTACTCTATGTTTTCTACAATCTCTCAATTCTCTTCAATAACTATCCTATTTAAATCTAACTCAGTATGAGTTTGAGACATGCTAGCTTCAGTGCCAAATTCTAGTTACTGACTAGCCTTTATTTTCTTTTTCCTTTGTCTTTATAGATTTTTTTTCTACCTGATTCATTTTTCATGGCCTCATTGATCATCCACAGAGTACAGCTATGTCCACAAAGCTTTTTGGGAAGCTTTTTGCCAGTTTTTCATAATAAGGGGCTTGTAATGTGCCAATGAATTTGACAATCATCTTTTTTCTATCAATAAGGGATGAATCTAGGTCACTTTTTCCATCCATCTCAAAGCACACTGCCTAAAACTTCCATCAGCTCTCTTTTCAATGCTTATAAGAGACAGATAACTTAAGATATGATAGTCACTAGGCTTCTTCTCATCTGTGCCATAAACAAATGCATTGATGTGCTCATCCTATTCCTCATAGAACCCAATCTCAAACCAGTCCATTATTTCTTGAACCATTTCTAAGAATGATGGGTAGTGTTTACAAATCATGCCCTTGCTGATAATGGCATTTGTACTTTGTTTTCTAACGTCTGATACCATTCTAGCTTTCATAAAAGTTTGCCAGAACTTGTTCATTGGGGTTTTGACTTTTTTAATGTTTTTTTTGATCCAACAACCTTTCCCATCGATTATTGCATTCACTCTTGGTTCGACATGACTAAGGAGTGGATTGGCTCTAACATTTGGTCCAAACCTTTGTTCGACTTGATCATTTTTTTCTAGAAGGCCCTATACCTTTCTTTTAAACAAGGTACAATTCTTAATAAAATGACCTTGTGCTCCAGCATGGTATTTAGAGTAGGCATTCTCATCATACCAGCTAGGGTACTGGTATAGTGGTGATCATAGGTTTATGAATATTGGGGCCATTATTTGACCTATCAATAAACTAGACTAGATATCTTTATAGGAGTAAGGAAATGGTTCAAAGTATTTCCTTTCTCAGGGTGCTTGTTGATTGTTTGGAGCTTTTGTATTATTCACATTGTGAGGTTGTGCACTTTAGGCTATATTTTGAATAGGCTTCGATGAAAAGCTTATTGTTAGAGCGAACCTAATCGCATGAACTGGTTGTGGTGCTGATAAGTAAGGGGTAAAACCTAGATTCAACATGTTCGGAGGGATGTATACAGCCAGTGCTTGATCTCGATTTTGATTGAATCTGGCATGACTTAAGCTAACGACATTAACCTCTTTCTCTTTACCCTTACTCATTGACTTCTTAACTGACCCAGATGATTCTTAAATGGATATCCTACCATTTTTTATGGTGTTCTCAATCATTTAACCTAATATAACCATATTGGCAAAATTTTTTATGGCATTTCCTACCAACCTTTCATAGTAGGGAGCTCACAGAGTGCTGATAAACATGATCGTCATTTCCTTTTCAGTCAAAGTGGGATGACCTTAAGCTGCCTCTTCTCTCCACCTTTGAGCATATTGCTTGAGGCTCTCAAAGGCTTTCTTTTCTATGTTCTTGAGGGAAAGGTGATCTGAGGCGTAATCAGACATGTGCTTATATTGATCAAGGAAAATGCGAGCTAAATCCACCCATGTATGATTTCTTGTAGGATCAAGCCTTATGTACCATCAAATAAACTGCCCCAATTAGACAGTTTTGAAAACATTGAATTAGTAGTTTTTCGTTCTCTTCATTCCCTGCCATTTTCAGACAGTTCATGTGAAGATAGGCAGTAGGGTTAATAGTTCCATTATACTTTTCAAAATCTAGCATTTTTAAATTTAGGCAGAATGATGAGACTAGAAACAAGCCCTAACGACTTCGCATCCATGATCCCAAATTTGTCATTTCCTTTAACAGCTCAAAGGCACTTCTTTAATGACTGATACTTGTTCAAGTCTTCATCATTTTCTGAGGACCTCTTTACTTTCTTTTGCTCCATTTGCTCATTGAAGTCTGGGACTATAGGCACTGCCAGTGAAGAGCCTGCACTTTGAAATCCTTGAATCAAATAGGATGCTGTTGGAAGATTAATGTAAATGAATGGCTTGATTGATAGGAGTTTGCTGCCAAAGGATATTGTCCATGCAATACCCTTTTCTGAGCATTGGTTGCTTTAATACCACCATTCAAATTGCTTTCAGGGTTAGTCTATTTTTTCCCTGCATCAATTGTGCTTGTTTACCTTTTTTCCTTTAATGCCTCAGATAATAGCTTGGTTAGTTCAGTAATCTGCACTTGGAGTTCCTTATTGCTATGAAGTGATTGCTTTTGAGACTCTTTATACATGAGTTCAAGTCTTTCAATACGGCTTGGTGATTGTTTTTCATCGCTTTTTGATGATTAAGAGTGTTATACCAATGAAGAACTATAGGTTTGTGTTTTATAGCACCTTCACTTTAAATTATTACCAGATTAGGCTTTTATGATATGTTCATGCATATGTTTGATGCAATAAGAGTGAATATGTGATCATCAAGATAAATGAATGAATAAAACAATGAAAGAATTAGGTTAATCATGCAAATGCAAAAAGACAATTGGATTAAAGGGCAGCTCCACCAATAGTGTCTTTCATTAAAGCAACAAAATGTCTCGATTACACATGATTACATTTAAAAATGCCTAACATGATTACATTGCTTGATTACATGATCCAAAAAATACAATAAGTCTTGCTTATAGGCTGTAGTGGGAAAAATATCATGTGTCAAGGGTTGATCTACATCCATCATGTTCTTAGCCTCTAACTGATCTAGCCAAATCTGCTCTGTGAGATGGCGATAATGGTCTTGATAGTTTTCAACCACTTAAAGTTATTCTTGCTCCCGCTATTTGAAGGCTCTCACCAGTGCATTAACTTGTTCTTGGCGAGCTTGAAGAGAATGCTTTAAATCTTGAATTTTGAGTGTGAAAGCTTTATTTTCAGCTTAGTTTGTCCTCAAATCCTAGACTTGAGCTTTTAACTGTTCATTCTTTTGTTGGTAAGTTAATGCAAGAGCATACATTTTAACAAGCTTTTCCCTATTAACCCTAGCCACTTCTCTCTATTGATGTAGTTCCTTCTCCAGGCAACAATTTTTGTCCTTCACTCAACTAATGATTTTCCAAGTCTTTTGCACTTGCTTGCTTTGTTAAGGGCCACATAGTTTTTCTTGAAACTCTTGGATCCTTCTTGAGGTGGTTTTTCTCTTTGATAGCCCTTTTTACCTTGCAATCTTGAAGGTAGAGGTCCATTTTTAATTAACTATTTTCCTTCTTTAGGTTAGCAATCTCCTTGGCAAAGGTCACTTTTTTCTTGTTTGAACTCTCATTAAGTAATTCAATCTTGGAGGGAAATTTGTCATCTAGTATTTATGATGTCCCAATACCAGATAGGGGTAAGGCATCGTTAATGCAACAGATCCTCCATTCGTCATATCCTAGTGTCATACTACTCTTTCTCCAATACCTCTCTATACAGCGAGTTTATCTCTATGCATGAAAGGCTAGTTGGACTTTTCACTTGTAATCAAGCTCACCATAGTTGAAATCTCATAGCTCTAAGTCTTAGATGAAGGGGACAAATTATCAACATTGGAATTGTCAAAGAACCAAAATGGAAGCATAGCTAGTGCTTCTGTATAGTCCCATGAGCAGTACATAATTGTAATCTTCTTATCAATATATATGACCGTTTGTGGGGAAAACCAAAAGGCCTTCTATGTTACCTTTCCCTCTTAAGGTTCAGGAATTTTTCGACCCATTGCTCTTCAGATTTGTCCTGAGGCCATTCTTTCTCAGGCACCTAGAAGTCTAAAGTTGGGTAAAAAGTTGTATAATATCTTACTTTCTTCAAGATAAATGTAATTGATAAGCCAAATGTGAAGGAGTGGTGCACATCTGATGAAGTAGCTCGTACATATTTTCTTGGGAAAATTAAGAGCTTGAATAGTTTTGACAACGATAGTTGGTGCTGGATTGATGTTGCAGCACAAATGAGAAAACACATCTGCTACCATAGCTTCAACATAGCCTAATGTCTTTGGGAATATGACCAAACCATATATCACCAAAGCATAGATATCTTGGAATTTTTGGATGTCAATGGTACTCGTCATTGCTTCTTTCACACTAGCCCAGGAGATGTATTCGCTATTCTCCTTTGTTTTGATATGACTTCTAATCCAAGACTCCGTTACCCTAAGGATTTGAGCTAATTTTTTCTTAAAGTTGGAGGATTCAAAGCCTTGTAGTATATTCTATCGACCTTTGCTCTCTCAATGTTGAGTATGCAATGTATTCATCAGCCATGGGGACTAAATCTTCATGATTGAAAGTGAAAAACAGATATGCTGGATTGCAAAATTAAGATGCTGCTCACAACAAACCATCATCCAAATAGACTTGGAACAAAAGAGCAATATCTCTGTATCTCGTAGTGAATAATTCCCTTTCAGTATTGTTCCAACTAGTCCATATAGTCCTCAGATCATGCTAATCATTTTAACAGTACCCTATCTTGATCCTTTCATGCACTTGCTGAGACATACCTTGGTTTAAGGGTGTCCCAATCTTTATGCTACTAGCATTCTGACCATGCTCGAACCTTTTCAAAAGGCTTCAAATCTGAAGTAGACTATTGCTCCATGATAGACACCCCTTGATGAACACTGAACCATTAGCCAATTGTCCCATGATGATGATGATTATGATGAAATAATGAATGAGTGATGAAGAAAAGCAAAAAAAAAAAAAAAAGAATTAGTAACCATACAAAATAATAGGCACAAATATAAAGAAATGAAAGAATAGAAATAAAAATGTGTCACAAAATTTGCCTCAAGAATAGGTGGTGTGATGCTTAAGGCCAGACATGATGATCATGAATGTTAAGACATTAAATGGACAGCATAGTGACACGTTTGCATTAAAATTTGCCTGAGGCAACATGATACCTCAAGAGGAGTAAAACTAACCATTTAAACGGTGACATTCATTCATCACCATCTATGCTAAACCATCATTCGAACAACATGATGGCTTATTTTGGTCAAATCTCACTATTTTAAGGTGGCATTACAAGTAATGGCATTCGCTTGTCCACACCCACTTATTAAAGTGGATTTATCATCAAACGTCATGACATATCCTAAAAGAATAATCATGAAAATAAAAATGACAAACATGGGTGACAATGTCACCCATCATCGCCTACGTAACCATGGTATATAAGAGTAAAGGTAAGAAGTGTTTCCTTGAGTAGTCCTAGTCTTCAAGTTATTCTAGCAACAATCCGATATATTTTGCCATAGTTTAGGTCATAGGGTTCACTATATGGGTTTAAGTTAATGCCTAATTAGGTATGCGAATCACTCCTTCATCTAATAAGGACAACCGAGGCACCTCGATCCTAGGCCCATCGTAGGTTTGGCAAAATAGGTTCTATCCAGTGGATGTATTTCCCTATGCAAATGCAAAAGGTTAGTAGTTATGAGAGATATAGCTAATTTACACCTCAAAAGGTCTTGCCCAACCTGTGCAAAGGGTTACTTACGAAGCTAGGTGGCTCACTTCCTCCTAATAATTAGGATAATAACCATACCATGGTTTTTGGTGGGAATCTAGTGCAAACGCAAGTGTATAGTGTGTGTCGGGGAAACAATCAAACCTTTTGTTTTATTCCCATATTACCATACTTATTCAAGTTGCTATTTATTTAGGAACAAACAATCCCTAACAATCACAAGACAAACATAAAGATAAAGATTAGTAGAAAAAATACAAGGGAATTATATCTAAATAATTATAGAGATAGAAAAATCAAGAACCGAATGAGAAATAACTAGTCATGGCCTAACTCTCTAGTTCCCCAGCGAAGTTACCAAGCTATCGTCATGTCCCCATCTTTAAAACTTCAAACGATTCAAAGGGCATAGCACGCTTGGCTAAAAAATAAATAATGGTTGGTCATGGTGGAGCCTTTGAGTTATCCCTTGATCGAGATTTTGATTAGGCATAGTAATATGAAGAAGAGAGAGGCCATCGAGCAAATTGCTCATCCAACTAGTCTCGGATGGCCTCCATAAACTGACTATGAACTTGGGGTCACCATCAATTATTTCAAGCTAGGCAAGATCGAATGTCTATTGAAAATAATATTTCGAGTTACGAAACTCAAAACATCGATTTCAAGCTCTACAAAGTCAAAATATTCGTTGGTTGGGTTTAGGAGTTAGTTACACATGGGGAAAGATTAACACCCTCACGATGCATGAAATCAATACCTACTAACTACATCTTGCTTTGGTCTCAGTTATATTGGTTCCATTTAGTCATTATTTAGATATAATCATTTTTAATGCATGAAGTTTTGGTGGAAAATGTAAGTCTAGGTTTTTAAAGAAAACTAGACCACCTTCGTGCTTTGGAGACGTGAGGAACATAAGGATATTTTTATGAAAATAATGTCCGGATTAGATTTGAAAATTTGGATGTCCCATATTAGGCACTAGAGGGATACCAACGTGGAACGTTGCCTTGTAAATTTTATTGGAAGACAAATTTTAAATATGAATACATGGTAATCACTACAAAAAAGAAACTTGTTAGTGTGACAAAAAAGAATATAATAATATCATAAATAGACAATCATAAACAAAAGAACATAAAAAGGATGATTGATCGGAAGTGTCTCGTAAGTGTCTTCGATCAATGAAGAATAATCGGGATGACAATTTAAAGATAGGTTTGGATTCAATGGTAATTTTTGGGATAAAAAAATTTTAATCAAAACAATCTGAGGCATCTAGAAAAGAGAAAATTTTTTGATTTTTTTGAGGTAAAAGTAAGGTTAGAGTATCCCTAAAGATAAAATTATGAAAATATTTAGGAATAAAAAGAACATTTAAGTTTTTTAGGAAAAACAAGGTTGGAATGTCCCCTTAGAGTAATGGGGTTAAAGTGTACCTAAAGGCAAAATTTTTTTACTTTTAAAAGAAATGTTCTTCTCCTTTTTCAAAAAAGATTTTGAAAATAGAAAACCATAGGTTTGTATAAAATATACTTCTATCTTAAGCCTTGATTTTAGTCAAAAGGGCTTGTGTTGTAAGCGAACTCATCAGATGCATTTTGAGACATTCGAATGTCTCTATAAAGGAGACTCAAAAATTGGGGTAAAAATAGGGGACAGCATTGTGTTAGCTTCTTTCTTGAATTTATTCTGGGTTCATCCGAAGGCTTTAGGCAATGAATAAAGTACCATTAGAAATATGACTCAAAAAGGTTTAATGTAAAAATATTCCAAAAAGCCTAAAAATCACCTTCTAGGTGGAATTAAGTTTTGAAGTTGGGTCTGTCTCAACACTGGCAGCATGTAGAAAGAAAAGGGTGAGATGGACTTTGTAAAATCAATTCGGGAATCTAAAATCATGAGATCATGAACAATACCTTTTCAAAAGGGTAATTTCATTAAGTTTTTAGGAAAAATGTTTTAAAATGTCAGAAAAATCATCTGCTAGGCCAAAATAGCCCAAACTGAGTATCATTTATTAGTTCCAGGGGTTCCAAATAGGAAAAGTTTGAAAAATCATAACTTTCTCATTCGAGATGATCTGAGGGTGAACAAGACACCGTTGGAAATTATATTGATAGCCTTAAAGCGAAAAAAATCAACAAAATCAAGAAAAGTATTTTGTTGTTTGAAAGTGATTTTCCAAACTTAGACTACAATGTTGCTAGAGCAAAAACAAGGGTTATTCGATATTTTTAGGGTTTTTCCAAAGATAGGTTTAGGTCTAGGATGTCCGAACATCTATGACAGAAAGTAACATGGGGGTCACAAGTTCATTCCATAATCTTGGAATATTTTGGGCCGATAAAATAACCCGTTGACCATGTCACTATAGAGGGTATTAGACTTAAGATCAGGACTTAATACTTTAATAAAAGAAAACTACATTTTATTTCCATGAATCCAAACCTAGGAGGTTTAGTTTGTCCTTAAGATTAGAGGACTGATGTTATAAAACTTTAAATCCATGCAATCTCTATCTATTGGAGGTGGCATGAACTCAAGTTGGGAATTTCTTTTAAAAATTAGATTTTTAGCAAACAAGCATGCATCTTAACAGCAATAACCTGAACGAAACGCAACACGCATAAAGATGAATAAGGATTAAATGTGCAAAAACACAAAGGCAACATTTTAACGTGGAAATAGGTGACAAAAATGTAAGAAGATGACAAATAAGATGTATAGAAATGATATGAACATATTTAAATAAAGAATGCAGGCTGGAGTTGCCAAGACAACATTTTTATGTTATGAAACTCTTTAAAACACAAGAAAATGGATGAATATACATAAGACATGTTGAAGTGAACATTTAAGCATGTGTTAAGCATGTGAAAATAGATGAAATATGTCAGAGAATGCATGAATAAGGGACTGCTCTGATGATAAAATGAAAGAGTAAAAGTTTGGCCTATTAATTAGCATCAAGGCATCACAAGAACAACAAAATCCTAAGACTACCACAACTAAGGCAATAATAATGCATGAGAGTCCTAGAATGGTCATTGAAGCATAAAGGACTCACTAAAATGATGTAGATGATAAAAAGTAGGAAATGTATGGAACAAGGTAGAAAATATACCAAAAAGCTTAAACTTCATTCCTAAAGCAGTGACTTTTAGCTTGATTTTCCCCCTTTTTACTATTATTTAGCAAGAAAAGGATAAAAGAAATAGCTTTCGATAATAAGGTTGATGATGGGGTGTTTTATGGGTGAAAGTGTGTAAAAAGTTAAGTTTTTGGAGGTTTTATAGTGGCAATTTAGGGAGCTACGAAAATGGAAAAAAGTTAAGGGAGAAAGGCAATCGAATAATGTTTTTGGAGAGTTTTGGGATTAGAGATTACTGGAGGATTCTTAGGAATAGATAGAGCCTTTTTTAAGATTACTGAAGAGATCTTTTTCGGGAATGGCTGAAAGTTTTTTTTTTTTTTTTTTTGAGATAGCGGGAAGTTTTCTTTTATTCAATACTCAGCCAATGCTTTTAGGAGACAAAGCAAAGGCATTTTTTATCTTTACCTCGTGCACTAGAGAACATCTTCAGCCACCATGCTCAGCTGGTTTTCTTTCCATTAGTTCTGCCATACTGAAGAAAAAGGCCAGAAAGGCTACAACAGCCCTTAAGCTGAAGATATGCCTGACTTGCCCTTTTACAACTATATATCTTATGAAAATGACCCTTGCCATTGGCTGTTTGGGCTCTAAAATTTTGTTTAAATCTGATCATAGGCCCAAAGTCTACGTTTGCACTGATTTATGATGGTTTCTTGGTGCAAAAACATTTTTGAATCATATTTTCGAAGGTTAAAAAAAATGGTCTAAACTAGCAAAAATGCTTTGGTGTATCGATGCCAAATATGTTGTATCAATACATAAGGTAATTTTTACCCATCAGTATCGATATAATGAGGTGTGTATCAATACTAGGAGCAAAAAATTGTATCTAGTCTTGAGATTTAAAGGCCTATACTGATACTTTATGGATTTGTATCGATACTCATACTTATGTATTGATACATTTTGCCAAAAGTCATAACTTTAGCTGTTGCCAAGGTCTGTACCAATACAAATATGCTAAGCATCAATACCATAACTTAGGTATCGATACCAAACCTTGTTGTATCAATACTACTTGTGAAAATTCAAGTTTTTATCAATATAAAGGCCTTGTTTCAGTACTTACACACCAATATAACTTGCATGTACCAGTGGCTTCTCGATTTACCTAAACTTTATCATAAACAGTGGGAAATTGATCCATGTACTCATCAAATGATAGGTGACACCATGAAAAGTGGTCTTTAATGCCTCATTTTACATTTTTCTTTAATATGACCCATAGGTATTTCAAACCTTCTAAAAAAAATATTTCACTTAGCGTCGGGTCACCTACTAGTGCCTGGTGACATGGCACCCGACAGTCATCCCTTAGTTTTTATTTTTTATCTTTTGATTTTATCATCTTTCAGTCGAGTCCTAGGATACTAAAAGTGAGCCCAGACAAAATAAGATGTCTACAACAATCATGTATCAATATGGGAATTACAGTTTTGTGCAATTTATGAGATTATGGGGAAGCACTAGTTACGCACCATCCTTATCTTCTGACAATTCTACTGTTAACAATTCATCCCCTTCATCCAAGACCTAGTGCAATGGGATTTTGATTATGGTGAACTTGATTACAAGTTGAAAGTTCAGCTAGCCTTTCATGCAAGGAGATAAACTCATTATATGGAAAGGTATTAGAGAATAAGTAACATGACTCTGGGATATGATGAGTGGAGGATCCATCACATCAATGACATCTTACCCCTATCTAGTGTTAGAACATTACAAATACCAATTGATGAATTTCCCTTTGAAATTGAATTATTCAAGCGAAAGTTCGAACAAGAAAAGGTAACCTT
This sequence comes from Adansonia grandidieri, assembly GCA_038382065.1. NCBI lineage: Eukaryota > Viridiplantae > Streptophyta > Magnoliopsida > Malvales > Malvaceae > Adansonia > Adansonia grandidieri. Next base: position 20,572 of record JBBYHK010078157.1, on the reverse strand, counting down.
CATCAAGAGATTACCTGCTTAAAATAATAAAATAATCAATTCAAAATGGACTTCTACCTCTAAGATGGCGAGGTAATAGGGCTGTCTAAGAGAAAAACCACTTCAAGGAAGATCTTGAGAGTTTGAGGAAAGACTATATGGCCCTTAGCCAAGCAAACAAGTCTTGGCACCTTGGTAAGTTGTTAGTTGAGTGGAAGGTAGAAATTGCTACACTTGAGAAGGAACTGCATCAACGGCGAGAAGCAGTTAGGGTCAATAGGGAGAAGCTTATTAGAACCCATGCCTTTGCATTAACATACTACAAGATGAATGAACGGTAAGAAGCTAGATCAGGGATTTGAGAGCAAACTAGGCTAAGAATGAGACTCTGACACTTAGAATTCAAGATTTAGACAGCGAAAGCAAGAATGGCTCTAAGTGGTTGATCATGCACAGCAAAACTATTAGGACCATTATCACCTTCTCATCGATCAAATTCAAGTAGCTCAGTTGGAGGCTGAGAACATGATAGACGTAGCTCGATCCTTGACATGTGACATCTTGCCCATTGAAACCCATGAACAAGAAATTTTGTGTTTTACAGAATGTGTGATTAAACAATGTAACCACATCAGGTATTTCCAAATTTAATCGAGTGTAATAGGGATATTTTACAGCTTTAATGAAAGATGCTATTAATGGAGCTACTCCTTAAGTTCGATTGTCCTATGTGTATTTGCATGACCAATTTAATTCTTTTATTGCTTTATACATTCATGTTAATTGTCATCTAATTGCATACTTATCTTCATTTCATCAAATAGCTCATAACACATAATAAAAGTTTAATCTAGTAATAATCTAAATTGAAGGTGCTTTAAAACATGAGATCTATAGTTTGCCATCTGCATAATATTCATAATCATCGAAAAGTAATGGAAAATGATCACCAAGCCTGCATTAAATGACTCAGACTTATGTATAAGGAGTTTTAAGAGTAGTCACTCCATAACAATGAGGAACTCTAAGCTCAAATTACCAAATTAACCAAGCTATTATCCGAAGCTTTGAAAGAAAAAGGACAAACAAGAATAATTGATGCAAGAAAAGAACCCGTCAATCCCAACATAAGATAAAATGATGAAAGATAAAAGGTTAAGAGATAAAGATAAAAGGAGGTTATATCTAAATAATGATGGAAACCAAAAACCAAGTGAGACATACTAGTTGTAGGCCTAACTCTTTAAGCTGTCCCCAGTGGAGTTGCCAAACTGTCGCTATGCACCTCTGTTTACAATTCAAAAAGAGTACGCATGATTTTAAAAATATATGGTATGGGCATGTCGGTTGAAGCTTCTGGGTTATCCTTTCATCGAGATCTGAATTGGGCATAATAATATTAAAGGAAGAAAAACCATTCAATGAATTGCTTATCTAACTAACCTCAAAAGATTAACGTGAAATGGCCATAATTTTGGAGTTGCCACTGATCATTTCAAGCTTAGGCATGATCAACTGCCTATTGAAAACAATATTTCGAATCACTAAACTTGAAACATCAATTTTGATGTCTAAAAGGTTCAGGGATTCTTCAATTGGGTTCAGTAGTCAGTTACGTGTGAAAAAGGATTAGCATCCCTACAATGCACAAAATTGATACTCGCTAACCATGTCTCGCTTCAGTTTTAGTTTAATCAGTTCCATTTTATCATTATTCATATATAATCCCTTTTAACGCATGAATTTTTGTGAAAATTGTAGATCTAGGTTTTGAAAGAAATTTTTGATCACCTATGCACCCAAGAGGTGTAGGGAACATAAAGATTTTTTATGAAAGTAATATATGGATAAAATTTTGAAAACCCAGATATTCCATGTTAGGCACTAGACAAATAACGACATAGGACATTGCCTTATAATTTTTGAAAACAATTTAAAAATATGAATGCACAATGGTCATTACAAAGGGAAATATGTTAGTATGACAAAAAAGAATAAAATAACATTGCAAAAAATAAACACAAAAAAATATAAAATAGGAGGGACAATTGGAATGTATCTCATAATTATCTTCGATTATTGAAGAATAATCGAAATAACAATTTTGAAAGGCATTTGGATTTAGTGGTAACTTGAGGGAAAAAAGAGGTTTTGTTTAAAAAACCCAAGGTGTCTAGGGGAAAAAATTTTAAATTTCGAGTGAAATTTAAAATGCAGGATTGAAGTATCCCCTTGGAAGGTAAGGTTGGAGTATCCCCAATGGTGATGATTTGAATGCGTTCAAAAGAAGGTTTTGATTAAGAAACCTTTTGAAAGTTTTGGGAGAGAGAAAATTCAGATTTTAAATGAAAAGCAGGGTTGGAGTTTCCCTAGAGGTGGCAAAATAAACCCAAACCTAAAAATTCGCCCGAAAAAACCTGAGCCTAAACCCGAACTAAACCCGATTTGACCAAAAAAGTCAATGGGTTGAACCTAAAAAAACCCAAACCCGAAATGGCCTAAACCCGAAATGACCCAAACCTGAAAGAACATCAACTTGAAATGACCCGAACTTGAAGAACTCGAACACGAGCCCAACTTAAACCTGAACCCGAATTTAATACTAAAATTAAATATGAAGAAATTATAATTATATAATTTTTAATAAATCAAAAACTTTAATTATGAATTTTATTTTAATGTTTTTTTAACAATTTAATTAAATATTAAAAACTTAATTTATATTTTAAATATGATTAAACTTGCTTATGGGTTGGCTTGGGCCATGGCCTAAATTTTTTTAAAATCCTAAGCCCAGGCCCTTATTTAACGTGCCCAAACCAGCTTATTAAAGCCAGAATTATTATTTATCACATTAAAAAATATTTTTATTAATATTATATATTTTTATAACTAAATTTAAATAAAATATACTAATTTAAAATTGCTGTTTTGAGCCAGGTCAGGCTAATTTAATATAAAAAATGAAAACTTGGGCCCAGGCCCAATTGGGTCAGGTGGATAGCCCGACCCTTGAACATGTCTATATATGATAAAATATTAATTTATCAAAAAGTAAATCATATCATTAGTGTCACAACGTGCCCCGGGGTGGATCCTCGTTAATCTACGAGTGCGTACGACTTAAAATATTTTTTTGACTTGGAAATGTCTTCTTAACCGAGACTTTTCTTTCGCGATGTGATGAGAACAAGAATGTATGGATTCTCGACTTGTGATATAATGAAGGGAGCCATAAGATGAATTGCTCATCTTATTAGTCTCAGATGACCATCATGAAATGGCCAACGAATGGAGTCATCACCAATCATTTCGAGCTAGGCATGACCGCATGCCTATTGAAACCTATGTTTTGAGTTACAAAACTTGAAACATCAATCCCGTGGTCTGCATAATGCAAAGATTCACTGTTTGGGTTTAGGAGTTAGTTACATACGATGAAGTACGAACCTCTTCGCAATGCCCGAAATCAGTACCTTACTAGCATGTCTTATCTCAGTTTTGATTCTTTCGATCTTAACTCATCATTATTTTGATATAACCCCTTTTAATGCATGAATCTTTTAAAAATACAAATCCAAGTTTTGATGAAAAAGATTTAATCTCATATACGCCTCGGAGAAATGGGGAATGTAGAGATTTTCAATAAAAATTACCTTTGGATTTTACTTTGAAAAATGAAATATTCCACTTTAGGCACTGGAGAGATACTAACATGGAATATTACCCTTAGTTTTATTTGAAATGATTTGAAAACATGAATGTAATAATCATCATAAAGAAATCACATCAGTAAGGCAACAAATGAAGTAACATAACATGGATCATTCAATGCAATGATAAAGAAAAGGGATGGACTATTGAAATTTATCTCGCAATTAGCATCAGTTATCTGGGGATAATCGAATCGATAATTTTTTATATGCATCTGGGTTTCTTGATTGAAAAAGATTTGTTTGACATATTCATGGAAATTTGAGAAAGAGAAACATTTAATTATAGTTGAAAGACAGGGTTAGAATATCCCCTCGAAAAAATAAGGTTGGAGTATCCCCATGGATGATGAATAATTTTAACGAAAGAAGATTTTTTTAAAGGTTGACAATTTTGAAAAATGAGGTTGGAGTATCCTCTCGAAAGATCAGGGTTGGAGTATCCCCATAAGTGATATATCTGACACTCTTTAGAGAGGTCGAGTTAGAAAACTTAAGTTGACAAAGCTTTGTGATTTAGAAAATGAGTGAACATTTTGACATCTTTTGGCAAAAGAAATTATTGTGAATGAGGATGATAAAGATGTAAAATATACTCATGCCTTGATACAAGCCTATAGGAGGTTAAAGCATGTTTTTGAGGCTGACTAGGGTGGTATGGTGACATTCAAATGTCTCAAGATAAAGCTCAGGAAAACAACTTAATTTTGACCATAACCGAAAGCAGGGGACAGTATCACACCATCCCACTTTCCCAATTTATTCTGGATTAGTTTGAAGGCTTTAGAGGGTGGAGAAGATACTGTTAGAAAGGTAACTTGACAAGGGTCAATCTAAAAATATTTCCAATATCCTAAAAAGTCACTTTCTAAGGGAATAAATTTTCAAGTTTGGATTGATTATGCTGCTGGCAGAGCATATGAGGGACAAGGAGTGTCAAAATTTGAAAAATCACCTCGGACTCATTTGGTATCGAAAAATTGCAAGCAATACCTTTTTGAAAAGGGAATTTCATGAACCTTTTAGGAAAAATATTTGAAAATTTTTGAAAAATCATTTAGTGGGTCGAATAGCCCAACCGGAATATATGTTTGGATTCTAGAGGTTCTGGACAGTTTAGATTTGAAAAATCATAACTCTCTCATTCGGAATGATCCAAGGCTAAATAAGACATCGTTTTAAAGATAGTTTGACATAGTTTCAAAGAAAATATTAGAAAATTCATGAAAAATCATTTAGGATTTTAAAGTGATTTTTCAATTTGCAATAGTTATGTTACCAGCAAGGGACAAAGCAAATAGGGATATATTTTTATTTTTCCTTATGTTCTCGGGTCCAAACTCGAGTCATTGACATTCGAACATCCATGACTAAAGGGAAAGAGTGGCATGAGCGTCACGAGCTTATTTGCACTACCTCGGAGTAATTTGGATGATGAAATAGCCCGTTGATCATACCACTCAAGGTTTCGACTCAAAAATAAGGCACAAACATATCGGGAACAAGTGTAAGGCCATTTTCATTACAAAATCAAAAGATTTAAGCTCGTTTAACCAAGATTCCATATCTGGAAAACTTAATTTTTCCTAAGATTGTTATTACTAACTTTAAGGAAAATGCTAAGTCCATGCTATCTTCATTGGTTGAGGTTAACATGCTTGGCTTAGGGAGGTGTTGAAAATCAGTTTTTTTTATGGCCACCAAACATGCATTTTGACAAAGGGAAGACAACAAACATACAAGAGGATGACACATAACATGACTGGGCATACTAACTTTACCAATGGTCTAGACAGAGAAAGTGTTATGCATTTTGACAAAAAAATGTTATGAATGCTGAAAATGACAATGATTCATGCAAGCTAATGTAAAATGTGCTTGAAATGTGTTAGGCTAATGATTCCTACATGGATTAATCATAACAAGATGCATGGATATGGCATAAAATGCATGAGCATGAGCTATCAAAATAATAAGGATGAAATGAGGCATTTTGCATATCAAAGGGCATTAAGGCATCCAAATCCTAAACTACGATAACCAAAAGCCACAATAATGCATGATAATCCTAAGAGGGTGATCGAAACAGGGAGAGCTCACTAAAATGATGAAGATGCTAAAAAATAAAAAATGAAAGTGATAAAGTATGAAGTTATACCAACAAAACTTCAATTTTTGACCAAATGGTTGGAGCAGTAGTGATGGCTTGAATTTTCCTCTTTTTCTTGTTGTTAATAAGCAAGAAAAAGAGAGAAACAATGAGATTTTGGTTCTGGTATGGATAAGGGTGATTTTTGAAATGTGTAGTGGTTGAGAATAGGTGTTTTAGGGCTATTTTTGGGTGCTAAGTGAAGGGCTATAGGATTTTGGTTTTCTTGATGTAGGAATGTATTTTTGAAAGCTAAAACAAGCTAGTATCTAACCTTTTCGACTGAGACATAAATGGCCTAGTTATACCAGCATTTTGGGGCCATATTGGAGGTATTTTTAGTCATTTCTCAATAGGGACAATGTGATGTCAGCTTGTTAGCTATAGAGTGGCTGTAGGAAGCAACCTGCTACCAATGTGAGGGACATAGGGTGGCTAGTTTAAATGCTAAAATAATTTTCTAGCAAATAGGGTGGCTGATGGTGATCTTGGTCAACAAACTAGGGAGCAGGGTGATCATGTGATATTAATTTTTTTGATCTAATTTAGACTTCAAAAAAAATGTTTTGATTAGTTCAAAAGTCCAAATTCATAATCTAATTTGGGTTTTGATCTTTTTTGATGCAAAGAAATGAGTTAAAATCGAGTTTTTGATCAATGGTAGAGGAGTCAAAAATGCCCAGACAATGGAAAATGGCCTGTATGTATCGATACATTGCAGAATGTATCGATACATTTGGTCCAAAAACCTTGAGTGTGTCGATACAATGATCATTGTATCAATACTATGAACCATTGTATCAATACATGTTGATATGTATCGATATATTTCTTTATAGAATGCATGTTTTGGTCTTGCATGACCTAGTATCGATACACGAGCTCTTGTATCGATACAGAAGCTCATGTATCGATATATTTACTTGTTGTATCAATACAAAATGGGGACATTTCAAATTTTTGGCATGTTAGAGCATTGTATCGATACATGAGAACCATGTATCAATACATTCAAGCAAAATTGTGAATTTTGTCATATCTTTTGTCTCCGGACACCTTGAACTATGTCCTTTGATGCCACATCTTTGCATTTATCTTTGATATGATCCATAGGCCTTTTTGACCACATCAAAATACTTTTTCACTAGGTGACATCGCGCCCTCTCGCATCCATGCTTCAGATGCTAAAAAAATTAGCCCGGACAAAATAAGGTGCCTACAATTAGCTTTGAAAATATTATCAATAAAAGTATATTATCTATTTATCACATTTTCTTTAATTTTATTAGTTAAACTCATTAAATATTGAGAGTTTGTGTATGTTAGTAGTAAAATTTTAAATACTTCTTTGAATATTATTGTTATTATTATTATTATTTGAAATAGTAATTAGAATCTGATAATAGTACAACAAAATAATAAGATAAATTAAAAAATATAAAAGCCATAACAAATGATACTATATCAAAAATAAATTAAATATTAAATATTAAATATTAATACCATATATTATTTAATTAAATATTAAAAATTTAATTTATATTTTATATATGATTAAACTTGCTTATGGGTTAAGCTAATCTGCGGCCTAAATTTTTTTAAAATCCCAAGCCTAAGCTCTTATTTAATGTGTCTATACTTGCCTATTCAAGCCAGAATTACTGTTCATTAGATTAAAAATATTTTTTATTAACATTTATATATTTTATAATTAAATTAAATAAAATATATATTATTTTAATTTAAAATCATTGTTCCGACTGGATCGAGCTAATATAAGACAAAAACATGAGAACCCAAGCCTAGGCCCAATTGGGTTAGGTGGGTAGCCTGACCTTTGAGCAGATTTATATATGATAATATAATAATTTATCAAAAGTAAATCATATCATGAGGTTTGAAAACATTATCAATAAAGTATATTATTGATTTATCATATTTTTTAATTTAATTAGTTAAACTCATTAATTATTGAGAGTTTATAAATGTTAGTTGTAAAATTTTAAATATTTCTTTGAATATTATTATTCTTATTATTATTTCAAGTAAAGATAATTAGAGTATAATAATAGTATGACAAAATAATAAGATAAATTAAAATATATAAAAGCCATAATAGATAATATCATATCAAAAATGAATCATATATTAAATATTAAATATTAATACCATATATAATTTAATTAAATATTAAAAACTTAATTTTATTTTATATATGATTAAACTTGCTCATGGGTCAGGCCGAGCTGCGATCTAATTTTTTTTAAATCCTAAGCCCAGGCTCTTATTTAATGTGCCTAGACCCGCCTGTTCAAGCTAGAATTATTGTTCATCACATTAAAAATATTGTTTATTAATATTTATATATTTTATAATTAAATTAAAATAAAATATATGTTATTTTAATTTAAAATAATTATTCCAAGTCAGGTCGGGCTAGTCTGAAACAAAAATATAAGAACCCGAGCCTAGGCCCATTTGGGTCGAGTGATAAAATGATAACTTATCGAAAAGTAAATCATATTATGAGCTTTGAAAGCATTATCAATAAAGTATATCATCCATTTATCACTTTTTTTTAAAAAATTTAATTAGTTAAACTCATTAAATATTGAGAGTTTATGCATGATAGTAGAAAAATTTTAAATGCTTCTTTAAATATTATTATTGTATTATTATTATACTTGTTATTATTATTATTATTTCAAGTAATAACAATTAGAGTCTGACAATAATATAGCAAAATAATAAGATAAATTAAAAAATTTGAAAGCCATAATAGATAATACCATATTAAAATGAAAAAATCACATGTTAGACTAGCAACTAAACCTGCCCATGCGCCAGACAGCTTGCTCAACACAATAGGCCTGACACGATCAGACCCAAGTTTAGATTTTAAGTTTCAAGCACGCTCGATCTGAAATAGTATTTTTTAAAATAAAATAATATATTTTATTTAAATTTAATTATAAAATATGCAAATATTAATATAAAAATAACTTTTTAATATTATAAACAATTATTTGTACTTAAATGGGTCGGCCAGGCCAAATTCGACCTCGAGCTTAGAATTCAAAATTTTTTCTGGCCATAGCTAGGCCCATAGAACCGAACTAAGATTTTTTCAAGCTAGATCGGCAAATTCAAGCCTAGGCTTGGAATTCAAATTTACGTAAAAGTGATTACATTTAACATAAAATAAAAAATGATGTAAAATATACTCAAACTTGAACTCACCAGAACCCAAACCTAAAGCCGAATTGGCTTAAAATAAGCCCAAACCTAAATTAGCCTGAACCTAAAAAGACCTAAACCCGAATTGACCCAAACCCGAGAAAACCTGAACCCAAATAGACCCAAACTCGAATAAGCCCGAACCTAAAAAACAAACCCAAAATGACCCATCCTAAACCCACCTAACTGCCACCTCTAAGTATCCCCTCAGAGAGTGGGGTTAAAGAAACCCCAAAGGTGAAAATTTTATGTTCAAAAAAAGGTTTGATTATGAATCGAGAAACGATCCAAGGGAGAGAAAATTCAAGTTTTGAAAAAAAAAATGGAGTTAAAAGTGAAAATTAATGTTTTAAAAAAGGTTTATTTAAAGGGAAAAAGGTATTTTAAGAATAAAAATTGAGAATTTAAATAAAATTATTTTCTTGTTTTAGCCTTATTTGAGTGTAAAGAGCAATCATATGCATTTTGAGACATTTGAATGTCTCGATAAAGATGGTTTAGGAAAACTTAGAGACATTTGAATGTCTCAATAAAGATGGTTTAGGAAAACTTAGAGACATTTCAATGCTTTTAGGTGGGAATTCAAAAAAATCAATTAATTTTGACTAATGCTTAAAACAGGGAATAACATCACATTATCCTCTATTTTGAATTTATTCCAAGCAAATTCGAAAGTGTTAACAGTCCAATGTACTATTGGAAAGCTGACTCGATAAAGGTTTAATGTAAAAGTATTCTAAAAATCCTAGAAAATCACATTTTAGGTGGAATTAATTTTGGTTCATTTTGACACTGGCAGTTTGTTTAGGGGAAAAGGCATAATGGACTTTGAAAAATTATCCCGAACTCATTTGATATCATTAAATCACAAGTGATACCTTTTTAGAATAGGAATTTCATAAAATTTCTAGGAAAAATATTTTAAAAATTCAAAAAAAATCATTTGGTGGACTGATATAGCCCAAATAGAATGTAGTTCAATGGTTTTAAGTGTTCTTAATAGTGAGGGTTTGAAAAATTATAACTCTCTCACCCGAAATGGTCTGAGTTTAAGCGAGACATCTTTAGAAAGTTAATTCTATGTTCTTTCAAGGAAAAATATCAAAAAATTTCCAAAAAATGTTTATAGGTTTGAAAATGATTTTTTAAATGATAGGCATAATGCTACCAAAGCAAAAAAAAAAAAAAGAGATTTTTGGCATTTTTGAATTTTTTAGAACCAAACTCGAGCTAAGGACATCTGAACACTCGAGATAGAAATGAATGGGTACATGGGCTTCGTGAATTCATTCGATAATCTTGAAGTAGTTTGAGATAATGAAACAATCCATTGACCATGCCATAAATGAAGGCATTAGGCTTTAGATCAAGACATAAACATTTTGAAACAAGTAAAAGGCTATTCATTTTGGAAACTGGAACTCACAACTTTACTTGACCATGATCCAAAGATAGAAAACTTAGTTTATCTGTAAGATTAGAGGAATTATTATGAGAAAACATTAAATCCATATTATCCCGCATTTATGAGAGGCAACATAGATTTAATTGGGTTTTTTTTTATCTCTAAAATCAGATTTTTGCAGTCAACAAGCAAACATTTTGATGAACATGTTATGAACAAAATATGACATCCATGAAGATGAACATGGATGACACATTCAAACAAAAACATGATGTTTTGGTAAGGAAAATATGGAAAAAAATTACAAGGAAATAACTAGGAAAAATACATAGACATACTACCTTTATGAATGACATTGATAATCATGTTGTAAAAAATGATATGGACATGTTTAAACAAGGAAAAACATGTTGGAATTTTCAAGATGAAATTTTTTGTTCCATGAAACCTACCAAGATGCAAGAAAATTCATGAATATGCTCCAGACATGTTAGGGTGAACTTTCAAATATGAGTTAAACATGTGAAGGTGGATGAAAATGACAAGAAATGCATAAGCATGTACTATTTTAATGGTGAAACTAAAACATGGCATGTTTGACCATCCAAGCAACATTAAGGCATCAAGAGGATCATCAAAATCCTAAGACTACCATAACCAAGGCCACAATAATGCATAAGAACTTTAAAAAGGTCATGGTAATATAGAAAAGGTCACTAAGATGATGTAAATGCTGAAAAATAAAAGTTAAATAAAACAAGTTGAGAAAAAATACTAAAAGCTTTCAGCTATAGCTTTCTTCTTTGAGTAGCAACTTAAAACTCATATTTTTCCTTCTTTAAATGTTGATTAGCAAGAAAGTGATGAAAATGAAGGGCTTTTTAGTTATGGTGTTGATGGAATGGAGTTTTGAAATAAGACCAATAGAGGGTTTTGGAAGGGTTTTTAGTGGTGGTTTTAAGGAGCTATGGGAATAGAGAAGAGTTTTCGATTTTTTTGATAGCTAGAGAATGTTAAGAGACTGTATGAAAGTGAATGTTTTCTGCTAAGAATGTGTATGTAGTGTGTAGGTTTTTATGTTGTATGTGTATGTATCTTTCAGCTAAGCTAAATTTGGCATATATAGCTATGTGAATATAAAGACAAAAATGCAAAAAGCAATGGTATTATAGGGTTTTGAGCATTTACCTTATGCAAGGACAAAGTACTATGCTCAGTTGCCATGCAAACTCATTGGTTAGCTTAGCAAAAACAATGGATCAAGGCCATTTTATGTAGCTAAGCACTAAGAAAAATCAATCTTACCCTTTAGCAACTTGTATAATGTTATAAAGCGTCCCTTGTCATGGCTACTTGGGCCTTAAAATTTGTTCAAATCCAATCACAAGTCCAAAGCTAAGGCCTGGTATGAATTTTGATGATTTTTGGTTCAAAAAAACATGTCTAAGTTAGATTTTCAGATCAATGGTGCAAAGACTAAAAAATGACTTAAATTGGATAAAAATGCCTTGGTGTATCATACACAAAGCAAATTTTGCTCACCAATATCGATATAATGAAATTTGTATTGATACCAAAAACAAAAAATGTTCCCAGTCTTAAAACTTAGAGACCTGTATTAATACTACAAAGGCTTATATTGATACTCTTGCTTATGTGTCAATGCATTCAGACAACAATAATGATTTTAGCTACTATCAATGCTTATATCGATACAAACATAATAAGTATTGATACCACAGCTTAGGTACCAATACCAAACTCTCTTGTATCAATACTACATGTGAAAATTTGAATTTTTATTGATGTGAAAGCTTGGTATCAATACCTATGCACCAATGTGACTTGCACATACCTTAGGTTCTCTGAATACCCTACTTTGGAAAAAATAATGGGAAATTAACCCGCATTTATTTGCATGACTCCAAGGATGCCCAGAATAATGGCCTTTGATGCCTTGGATAATGGCCTGGACAAAATGATGTGTCAATAAAAGTCATTAACTATTTGGATCAAAATGAGACCTAGGTTCCAATCATATGGATGAATTGTAACTTTAACAACTATTAGGAATCTTTTATAAGCTCTAAACTAATGATCTAAATGTGACTCCTTTTATGAGACTAAACAAAAGAGTTCATTTATGACCTTTAGGGTATAAACATGCAATCCTCTCAAGTTTGGAATATTTTCTAAATAATTGCATTGTAACATCATGGCTATTTATTACTAAGTCAAATTATTGATCTTTACTTTTTAAAGAATCATAAATGCCTCTCACTAACTCCTACATGTGTAAATTTAAAAGGAATGGGATTTGAAAACTATTTTTGAATCCTATAAGTTATAGGCCGTTTAGTATTCTTAATTATATTATGTTAGCTTTAAAGGAAAGATTGAACCAAGAAGGGGTGAATTGGTTCTATAAAAACTTTGTAAATTTGAAGTAAACTGAAAATTAAAGATAAGATAAGGAAAAGAAAAACCAATAATGGATGTATAGAGATTTGGTCCTTTAACTCAGCACCTACGTCCTCTCTTCTTGGTACTTTCTTACCAAGGTGATTTCCATAATTCACAAAGGAAATTGTTACCTTTAAGGCTAAGGTATAATCTTACACAACTATCTTTTAAGGTTTAGAAGAACTTTTTAATTACTTTGAGAATTATACCCTAAACTCTCAAATACTTTCACTCACTTTCACATAATCCTTTTTTTTGTGAAATAAAAAAAGTGTTTTGCAAACAAATTGATCCTTTAGTAGGAAGGTCTTTGCTAGAATTTAAGTACAAGATGAATGAGATACAAATAGACTTGAAAAGTATGAATTGATACAAGTGGAAAATAATGAATTTGATGATTTTGAGCTTTTGTCGTTCAATGATTCAATGAAATCCGTATCTCTGCCTCTTCAGCTATTTGGAACCTCCATTTATAGCTGTAAATTAATTTATAGATGTTGGGCATTTAATGTGGTGGTTGGAGAGCCGTTGTAGCCTTCATAAATGCTTATTTCTGTTCAATCCCGCGCTATAGTATCGATACAATACGCATAGTATCGATACACAATTCAAAAAGGTGACTATTACAACCTGTTGTATTGATACTGGGGTCTGAGTATCGATACGAAGCAAGCTGTATCGATATAGATACCTTTGTATCGATACATATGAGGGTTTCAGCCAAACCTTGGCTACTGCCAAACCTTGTGTCAAAACTCATGGAGTGAGTATCGATAGTAAGCAACCTGTATTGATACATACACACTTGTATCGATACATTTGAGGGTTTCATACAAACCTTGGCTACTGCCAAGCCTTGTATCGATATATATGTTCTTTCTATCGATACATTTGAGGGATTTTATGCATAGTATCGATACACATGTTCTTTGTATTGATACTAATCTTCAAACTGTTTGTGAAATGATTTTTGTTGACTCAAACACATCTCAATAATTTTAGACAAATTACAAACTCAGTATTTTTAAAGATGATTTTCAATTTAAACAAAAATGATTTTCAATTTAAACAAAAATACCAGGTTGAGTATTAATTTAATTTAATTTAAGTTGTTTGTTATATCAAAACTGAAATCAAGGTTAATAATCTCTCTCTTTTTTATATAACAAAACTTAAGATAAATTTGCTTGTGTTTGAGTTTAATGAAAAAATAACTCCCCCTTAATAAGTTGCCCAAGATTAGAAATTAAGCTTAAGAAATCAAGTTTATGCTTAACACGTAATTCGGGTTCCAACATATGCAGAATCAATCAATTCATAGAAAGTGACATAATGCAAATTTAAGGTCTTTCTCCCCTTTTTTGTTATATCAAAATAGAATTCAATGATAAATAAGCATAAGTAGGATAAATTAAGCAAGCAAAAGATGTTCAAGACAATGTAAAACAGAGAGTAGCATAGAAACCTAAAATCATAAAGGCCGATAAGTAAAGAGAAATCCTAATGAACTTAAAATGATATCCTAAAGACATAAAGTTTGACAATTTTAAGAAATGTGTCTAAGTTGACTAGACATCATCGGTCGAAGAATCCTCGGTCGGTGAAGGAGTAGGAGGAGGCACACGAGGAAAGGTAGCAGAGAAAGCATGGAATTACTTCGTTAGAGCTCGATGACTTTGCTCAATAGTAGAGAGATGAGCATCGATGGTGTCAAATCATCCCTCCCATGCATCAAAACGGCCCATAATAGATGTAAACATTGTGGGAATGTCCATAGGCACAGGAGCCAGAGATGGAGGAGGCTCATCATGCTCTATTTCATCATGATCGTCGGGAGTGGAAGCATCTGGTTGCTCAAGTGGTGGCTGTCGATGAGCTTTTGGAACAACTCGCTGCCTTGAATTTCATATCCGGCAAGTCCCATAGATTTGAAACTGTCACAATGTACCCCGGGGTGGATTCTTGCGGATCTATGGGTGTGTACGACTTAAAATATTTTACTCACTTGGAAATATCTTCTTGACCTAGACTTTTCTTTGGCAATGTGATGAAAACAAGAATGTATGGATTCTCGACTTGTGGTACAGTGAAAGGGACTATAAAACGAATCACTCATCTTATTGGTCTCAGATGACCATCACAAAATGGCTAACATATGGAGTCACCACCGATCATTTAGGGCTAGGCATGATCGGATGCCTATTGAAACCTATGTTTTGAGTTACGAAACTCAAACATTGATCCCATGGTCTATGTAGTACAAAGATTTGTCATTGGGTTCAGGAGTTGGTTACGCATGATGAGGTACAAACCTCTTCGCGATGCCCGAAATCGATACCTTACTAGCTATGTCTTATCTCGATTTTAATTCTTTGGATCTTAACTTGTCACTATTTCAATATAACCCATTTTAATGCATGAATCTTATGGAAAGAATCCAGGTTTTGATAAAAAAGATTTAATCTCATATACGCCCCGGAGAGATGGGGAGTATAGAGATTTTCGATAAAAATGACCTTTGGATTTTACTTTGAAAAATGAAACATTCCACTTTGTGCACTAGAGAGATACCCACGCGAAACATTACCTTTAATTTTATTTGAAATGTTTTGAAAACGTGAATGCAAATAATCATCACAAAGAAATCATGTTAGTAAGGCAATAAATAAAGTAACCTAACATGAATCATTCAATGTGATGATAAAGGAAAGGAATAGACTATTGGAATTTATCTCGCAATTAAGATGATTATCTGGGAACAATCAAATCGACAATTTTTAAGACGCATCTGGGTTTCTTAATTAAACGAGATTTGTTTGACATATTCATGGAAATTCGAGAAGGAGAAAAATTTAATTATAATTAAAGACAGGGTTAGAGTATCCCCTCAGAAAGATGGGGTTGGAGTATCCCCATGGATGACAAATAATTTTGATAAAGGAAAATCTTTCAATCTCGACAATTTTGAAAAATGAGGTTGGAGTATCCCCTCGAAAGGTCGGGGTTGGAGTGTCCTTAAAAGTGGCCTATGTGATGCTTCTTTAAAGAAGTTGAGTTAGAAAAATTAAGTTGACAAAACCTTGTGATTGAAGGAATGTGTGAACTTTTTGACAACTTTAGGCAAATGAAATTATTGTGAATGAGGATGGTAAAGATGTAAAATGTGTTTGTGCCTTAATACAAGCCAATGGGAAGTCAAAGCATGTTCTCAAGTCTGATCAGGGTGATATAGAGTCACTTGAATGTCTCAAGACGAAATTCAGGAAGACAACTCAATTTTGACCATAATCGAAAATAGGGGATAGCATCACGCTATCCTGCTTCTTGAATTTATTCTAAATTGATTTGAAGGATTTAGAGGGTGGACAAGATACCACTAGAAAGCTAACTCGACAAGGCTCAATCTAAAAATATTCCCAATATCCCAAAAAGTCACTTTCCAAGGGAATAAATTTTCAAATTTGGATTGATTGTGCTGCTGGCAGAGCATATGAGGGACAAGGTGTGTCAAAATTTGAAAAATCACCTCGAACTCATTTGGTATCAACAAAATTACAAAAAATACCTTTCTAGAAAGGGAATTTCATGAATATTTTCGGAGAAATGTTTGAAAAATTTGGAAAAACCATTTAGTGGGTCTGAACGACCCAACTAGAATATATGTTCAGATTCCAGAGATTCTAGACAGTTTGGATTTGAAAAATCATAACTCTCTCATTCGAACTGATCTGGGGATCAACAAGACCTCATTTTAAAGGTATTTTGACACACTTTCAGAGAAAAATATCATAAACTTCACCGAAAATCATTTGGGATTTTAAAGTGATTTTTCAATTTGTAACAGCTGTGCTACCAGTATGGGACAAAGCAAAGCAAGGGATATCTCTCATTTTTTTTATATCTACGAGTCCAAACTTGAGTCAT
This sequence comes from Adansonia grandidieri, assembly GCA_038382065.1. Classification (NCBI taxonomy): domain Eukaryota; kingdom Viridiplantae; phylum Streptophyta; class Magnoliopsida; order Malvales; family Malvaceae; genus Adansonia; species Adansonia grandidieri. The sequence continues at coordinate 3,702 of JBBYHK010078157.1, read as the reverse complement.
TGACGTTCGAACGTCTATGGCTGAAGGGAAAGACTGGCATGAGTGTCACGAACTCATTTGCACAGCCCCGAAGTAGTTTGGGATGATGAAATAGCTCGTTGATCATACCACTCAAGGTTTTGACTCAAAAACAAGGCATGAACATTTCAAGAATGAGTGCAAGGCATTTTTGTTGGAAAATAAAAAGATTTGAGCTTGTTTAACAAAGATTCCAGATCTAGAAAAACTTAACTTTCCCCCAGATATTTTGCTAACTTTAAGGAAAATGTTAAATCCATGCTAATCCTCATTGGTTAAGGTTAACATGCTTGGCTTGGGGGGTTTTTGAAAATTAGTTTTTGACAGCCATCAAACATGCATTTTGACAAGGAGAAGACAACAAACATACAAGGGGATGGCACATAACATGAAGGAGGATGCTAACTTTATGAATGGTTTAGACAAAAAAAGTGTTATGCATTGTGACAAGAAAATATTATGGATACTAAAAATGATAATGATTCATGCAAGCTAATGTGTAAATTTGCTTGAAATGTGTTAGGCTAATGATTCCTACATGGATTAAGGATAACAAGATTCATGGACATAACATAAATGCATGAGCAAGAGCTATCAAAATAATAAGGATAAAATGAGGCATTTTGCACATCAAAGGGGCATTATGGCATCTGAATTTTAAACTACTACAACCAAAAGCCACAATAAGGCATGATAATCCTAAGAGGGTGATGGAAACATGGAGACCTCACTAGAATGATGAAGATGCTAAAAAACAAAAAATGAATGTGATAAGGTGAGAAGTTGTACCAACAAAACTTCACTTTTTGGCCAAATAATTGGAGCAACAGAGATGGCTTAAATTTCCTTTTTTTCCTTGTTGTTAATAAGCAAGAAAAAGAGAGAAACAATGAGGTTTTGGTTCTGGTATGGATGACGGTGGATTTTAGAATGTGTAATGGTTGGGAATGAGTGTTTTAGGGCTATTTTTGGGTGATGGGTGAAGAGCTACGGGATTCTAGTTTTCTTAGTGTAGGAATGTGTTTTGGAAGTTGAAAATGAGCTGGAATCTAACCTCTTTTAGCTAAGATAGAAATGGTCTATTCATACTAGCATTTTGGAGCCAATTTAGAGTACTTTTTGGTCATTTCTCAAGGGGGACAAGGTGATGTCAGCATGGTGGCCATACAGTGGCTGTAGAGAGCAACTTGCTGCCAATGTGATGGGCATAGGGTAGCTGGTTTGAATGCTGAAATGATTTTCCAGCAAATAGGGTGGTTGATGGTGATATTGGCCAACAACTAGGGAGGAGTAGGGTGATTATATGACATTGACCCCTTTATCTAATTTAGACTTCAAAAAAAATGTTTTGATTAGTTCAAAAGCCTAAATTCATAATCTAATGTGTTTTAATCTTTCCTGATGCAAAGAAATGAGTTAAAATCGAGTTTTGGATCAATGGTGGATGAGTCAAAAATGCCTAGACCATGAAAATGGCCTGCATTTGTTGATACATTTGGTCTAAAAACCTTGATGGTATCGATGCAATGTTCATTGTATCGATACAATGATCATTGTATCGATACTATGAACCACTGCATTGATACATGTTGACATGTATCGATACATTTCTTTACAGAATGCATGTTTTGGTCTTGGCATGGCCTAGTATCGATACATGAGGTCCTATATCGATATAGAGGCTCATGTATCGACACATGTACATGTTGTATCGATACAAATGGGAACATTTCAAATTTATTTTATCGTTGGAGCATTGTATCGATACATGAGAACCATGTATCGATACATTCAAGTAAAATTGTGAATTTTCTCATATCTTTTATCCCAGGACACTTTGAACTATGTCATTTGATGCCACATCTTTTTATTTACCTTTGATATGATCCCTAGGCCTTCTTGACCTCCTTAAAATACTTTTTCATTACCTGATGATCATCACCCCCTCTCACGTCCATGCTCCAGATTGCTAAAAATTAACCCAAACAAAATAAGGTGTCTACTACGACTAATGTAGGGATATGTGGTTACCATAATGCCAGGGTTGCATGAAAGATCAAGACCTTGAGTGTCAAAGTAGTAACTCAAGTCCATGCCATGGAGAAGACTATGACAACCACATACGCATAGAATAAGGTCCGCAAAAATAAAGTAGGCTAAATTTGGATGAGTGCCGGATTGAATCATATGCAGCCACCAATAATTTGCTTTGCTAATCAAAGTATGTTTGGTTCTATATGGACGGAGCACATATGAAATGATAAGATGGTACAAGCGATCAACCGATAGAAGGAGCATGGCTTTGTTGTGGGGGGTGCATAGTGCGGCGAGAGCTAAGCCTTCATGGATGACGCCTTCATTCAAAAAGCTGAAAACAAAAACGAGAGAAGCTGTGTTAACTAAGAGATCTTGTCCTAAAAGATAAGACCAAATAGCCTAATATGGGGTCATTTTCAATAAGATGACATTAAATTAGATGTATTTTTATCTAATTATTCGTTTAAAACATTTGAAAATATAACTTAAACCAAAATTAAGATCATTCAAAGCTTAACCAAGATGTAACAAAATTATCCAATAAAGCCATGACAATTGAGCATTATCAAACAAGCAAATGTGTAAAACTAGTTTTATCAAACTAAGCACTATGCAAACAATAGTAAGGCACAACATTAAGATTGGATCAGATTATGAATTTTAGGGTGTATTCATTAATCTAATTTCTCTTCTAATTGTGCAAAATCTATCTTTGTCAAGAGGTTTAGCAAAAATATCAGCTTATTGATGTAAGGTATCAACAAACTCAAGCACTATATCATCTTTTTACACATGATCTCTAATGAAATGATGTCTAATTTCTATGTGCTTGGTTCTAGAGTGTTGGATTGGATTTTGGTGAGATAAATGGCACTAGTATTGTCACATTTAATTGGAATATGATCCATGGTAATGCCAAAATCCTCCATTTTATCCATAAAATTTGGGCACAACTACCCATGGATATCTATTTTGCTTCGATTGTGGATAAAGCAACACTATTTTGTTTCTTGGAAAACCATGATATAAGCATATTTCTAGGAAATGGACATGCTCCAGAAGTGCTTTTCCTATCAACTTTACATCCACCAAAATCTGCATCTGAGTAAGCATGTAAGATAATGGATGATTCTTTAAGATACCATAGGCCTAGATTTGGAGTATCTCTAAGATATCTAAAGATTCCTTTTAAGGCAATTAGATGAAACTCTCGTGGTGATGATTGGTATCTAGCACATAGGTATACACTAAACATTATGTCCAGTCTACTTGTGGTAGGATATAGCAATGAACCTATCATAGACCTATAAAGTTTAAAGTCAACGATTTTACCTCCTTCATCCTTTTCAAGCTTTGTTGAGGTACTCATAGGTGTGGAACAAGGCTTTGCTTTATCCATTTTAAACCTCTTGAGTAATTCTTTGGTGTACTTTGCTTGATTGATGAAGATGCCATTTTTAGTTTGTTTAATTTGTAGGCACAAGAAGAATGTTAATTCTCCCATCATGCTCATCTCGAACTCACCTTGCATTAACTTAAAAAATTCTTGACAAAGAGATTCATTAGTAGTACCAAAAATAATATCATCAACATAAACTTGAATCACTAAAATGTCCTTGTTTTTTACTTTTATAAATAGAGTTTTGT
>JBBYHK010077623.1:13055-42353 GCA_038382065.1 Adansonia grandidieri | reverse complement strand
TATATATATATATATATATGTATCATCCTTAGTTTTAATCTAATTATTATTATAACTAATTTTTTACTTCATTATTTTAATCTCACCTTCTTTATATATATAAATATATAAATATATATATATATATATATTTGTTTTACCTCCTTGTTTTAACCGCTTGGGGTTGACTTGCAAACGATCTTCGTCTTTGAAAAACACTAACAATTGATTATGTCAAATACTTACATTACATGCACGTTTTCAGTCTTCCATCTCCAAAATCAACATTTACTGCAGTAATGGGTTACCACTGTTTGGTTCTTCAACCTGTTTGCTTTGGCTTTTGCTGCAGTTGTTTTTTTTTTTTTTTTTCCTTTTTTGGCATGGAAGAAGTAACAGAGAGAATTACCGGGAATTTTCCTTTAAGCAGGTAAAGATTAGGAAGAAGGAGAAAATAATAATAAAAAAAGGGTGTTGAAAGGTACCAACAAGAAATCACGTGGAACAAAGGCTGGGCTCGGCGGCGTCAGTCAAACTCAATCAAAGCCTTACCAATCTCTCTTTACTCTCTTTCTGAATCTTACAACCATCACCTTAACTATAATAAAAATCCTTCCTTTTTCTGGGTTTGTTTCTGTTTTGATTATGAATCCATAGATAGAGAGGGAGGCCTTGATTTCATATGCTCACAAGAAAGAATATTTAAAAGTAATAAAAAAATGTTTCTTTTTTTTAAGTAAAACTTTTTTAGCAAAAAAAAAAAAAATAACAAAATGTCCGTTGCGGAGCTGAAAGAGAGGCACGAGGCGGCGACGGAGACGGTGAACAATCTAAGAGAGCGATTGAGGCAGAGACGTCCGCAGTTGCTCGACACTGATGGTGACAACTTTCAATCTTTTTTGTTTCACTTAAAAAAAAATGGGATTTTTTTTAAAAATTATTTCTGAGATCTGTTTGGGTTTCGTGTGTAAAATCATGGGGTAGTCGCCGGCTATGCAAGATCGCAAGGGAAGAGTCAAGTTACTTTGGGCCCAACGGATCTGGTTTGTTGTAGAACTTTGCAAGGTCACACTGGCAAGGTATTCTTTCCTTCCCCCACCCCCCCCAGATTTTTATTACAATTTTTATTTGATAATTTTCATTGGGAAGTGAAATTGTCTAACTAATTTAAACTTGAATTGCTTTGCAACATGGGTTTCTTTTCCTTCTTCCCCGCTGCTTTAATCTGAAAAAAATCTAACAGATGCAGTTCCTTGCTTTCCTTTCATGCAAATTTCTTTACTACATAATTTGGAGATGAACAGATTTCAAATTTGTAAGTAGTTTTTGGAATCATATGATTGGGTAGTTGCATGTGTATTTTCACCCAGGAACAAGGAATGCTTCTTGCAATGTAGATAACTGATAAGTGACAAAAGAAATGCTTTGTGGGTTAAAAAATGGTGGTTTGGGAAGTGAGAGAACCTCTGAAGCAAATTTGTTTTCCCTTGTTATTCGCTGAAATGGGAACAAAACAACTTCTAAATTCGAGCAAATCAGCATTTTGATCGTTTTGACAAATATGTAACCCCTTTGTTACTGCATAATGATGCACAAAATCAACTTTATTTTCATTAAATTGTAGATCACTTGTCATCCTACTAGCTATAGACGATGTGCTATATTCGAACTTAATTTCTAAGAAATATGCAGGTGTACTCATTGGATTGGACTCTGGAAAGAAATCGAATTGTTAGTGCCTCTCAGGACGGACGCTTAATCGTGTGGAACGCTCTAACAAGCCAGAAAAGTCATGCCATAAAGCTGCCTTGTGCATGGGTTATGACGTGTGCTTTTTCTCCAACAGGTCAATCAGTTGCCTCTGGTGGTCTTGATAGTATGTGTTCTATTTTCAACTTGAATTCATCGACTGATAGGGATGGAAATCTACCGGTATCGATAACCCTTAGTGGGCATAAGGGCTATGTTTCCTGTTGTCAGTATGTTCCAGGTGAAGATGACATTCACATTATTACTGGCTCTGGTGATCAGACATGTGTTCTGTGGGATATTACTACAGGCCTCAAAACTTCTGTTTTCGGGGGAGAATTTCAATCTGGACATGCCGCTGATGTTCTGAGGTATTTTATTTATTTATTTTTATGTTGGCCTATCTTATATGTTGTATCAGCCATTTTTTAATAAGAACAGTGTCCAATAACAATTCTGTCTCTGGTAGCTTTATGAGATCATGCATAATGTTCATCTAGAAGTTAAAAAAAATAGTGGCTTTTGTGAATTGACCACAAGGGAAGTTGGTTTTGGTCTAGTTGGATTATTGAGTCAGTGATCCACAATTGTTTTGTGTTTGATATTTTTATGAAGTGGCCTGGGAATGAATTTGAATTGGGAATGTTTCCATTAATATAATGGTTGTTATAATTGTTAACTGCTGTTTATAAACTCGAGGAAGCCTGAACCTTGCTTTTGTACATGAACTTGCATCTGATTGATTTATTCTACTTTTATTAGTCATATGATGCATCCTATGACTGTTGATGTTCATGTTTACAAGAAGTGTAATGCTATAGAAACTTCTTATTGAAAGATAGCAAATTTGTTTTACAATGTTACTTTTTTTTTTTTTTTTTCAGTGTCTCAATTAATGGGTTAAACTCAAGAATGTTTGTTTCTGGTTCATGTGATGCAACTGCCCGACTGTGGGATACTCGTGCTGCAAGTCGAGCAGTGCGTACATTTCATGGTCACGAGGGTGATGTTAACGCTGTGAGGTTCTTTCCAGATGGCAATAGGTTTGGAACTGGATCAGATGATGGAACTTGCAGGTTGTTTGACATCAGAACCGGTCACCAGTTGCAAGTATACCATCCACAACATGGTGATAATGAGCTTCCAGTTGTGACCTCGATTGCTTTCTCCATATCTGGAAGACTCCTTTTCGCTGGATACTCAAATGGAGATTGCTATGTATGGGACACTTTATTGGCAAGGGTACATAACTAAACTATCAAACCTTCCCCCCCCCCCACCCCTTTTTCCCTTCACCTTTCCAGCCCTCTGACTTCAGAACCTGAATTATATTTTAATTCTTTGTAACGTATTTTCCCCCCTGAAGATTCAATTCTTTATTGAATCTTGTGGTGTTTTCTTTTGGTTGACACTAGTCTAAATTATACCAGCATAGCCAGCAAATGGTTTTTGCTTTGTTGACTTAGATGCTTCATAAATGTTTCAGCTGAAAGCGTAAAGAGTTTTATTGATTTTCCTTCCTTTGTTTAGGTCAATTATGGTGTGGAAATACGTTATTTGGAGTGTGGAATGTGGCGAGTTATGGACCTAAATTTATGAAAGTCCTTTTGTTGCCTGAGCCTGTCTTTTACTTTTAGCCTTTTAACTTTTGAGCTCAGGAACCTGGCACCCGCAATCTTTTTTTTTTTTCCCCTCCTATTCTTTTGACTATTTTTCAATTGAACATGAGCTCAAATATATTAAAGCTGATTCCAAGTTGGCATATGGTAGGCAGTGGTTGTAATTACCTACACTTTTTTACAGGTTGTTTTGAACTTAGGATCTGTCCAGAACTCGCACGAGAGCCGGATTAGCTGCTTGGGTTTGTCAGCTGATGGTAGTGCCTTATGTACAGGAAGTTGGGATACAAACCTCAAGGTTAGCCTATATTGTCATTTTATCAAATGAATTTGCAACTTGTAGAAATGAAAACCAACCCTGCCTACTTGTTTTCTTCAATTCTTTTATTTATTTATCTTTAACTGAAGCTCGTATGTAGTGATACTAAATGGAAAAATTGAAAATTCAGAATTTCTGCTGAATGTGATCTCATTCTTGACATGGCAGATTTGGGCATTTGGAGGGCATAGGAGGGTGATTTGACGAGTGCCTTTAAGACAGGAAACTATTTGCATCGTTGCCGGTCCTTTCCATCTCAGACCCATTCTTCCCAACGCAGTCCTTCCTGCATTATCCTATTGCAGCCCTGAATATTAATTCGTGTTTCGATTATATTCGTGGATCTGGGACCGTTGTTTGTAAATTTCATGTGGAGAAGCCTATTTGATTAGTGGGTAAAGAAAGATGAAAAAGGTAGAGAGCATTGCTTGAGAAGTCTTGTATTGGCAGAAAGGGTTCATCTGCATTTTGTAAGCTTTGCCTGGTTGTGATAAATTCTTTTCACCTTAGTAAAATAACTAATTGGATCCTGTCCTGAGTGCTACCAACTTATTTGTCTGACTTCGGTTTTTCGTTTCCCCAATTCATTTAAACATTTGTGTTTATAGTAGTTCAATGCTTCTGTCTAAGCTGTCAGATTGTTACAGCTCAATGCCGTTGAAGAAAATTTTTTGCTTTGATGTCTATTTCCTACTCATTCTTAAGTAGTCACAATCTACATTATTAGGATTATACAATACGTAGACATAAACTTCGATTCAACAAGATAATGTAAAACAAACATTTCACAAATAAACAAATATAATGTATTAATTTATACAATACAAATTATGTATTAATCTACGAAACACAAATTACTAGCATATTAAAATTTATATAAATACATATAATATTTTAAACATTATTGCAACATGTAAAAATATATAAACTTAATATATATTAAGACTGTCAAATCTATTTTTTAAGAAACCGATTACGACCAGCTCTTTTAACTCATCTCTCCAATGGCATCAACATTAGGTTTGGGGGCAATTATTTGTGGGAAAACTTTGAGCTGTAGGAAGTTTCACTTCTAATCGTAACTCTGAAGACAAATACAATATTGGCATATAAATAAGGGCTCGTTCAAATTTGGCATATATTAATGCTGACTACTACAGTCAAAATTATCAAACGTCCCTTTGATGAAAAGAAAAGCAAGCATAACTCAAAATTCATTGATAAAAAAAATCAAGCAAAGTTTGATGGATCCTATACTTAAATAATCCCACATAAGAATTTTGTATAGGGATATAAAAAAGAGAAAAAAAAAAAAAAGAATAAGGGGCATTGCAGTTATTTCTACAAGCTTATCAGGTTTTTGCAGCTATCTATGTCCGATTAGCGTATAAAAACCACAAAAAGAATTATTCATGGAAGCCAGATTAGAGGCAAAAAACAAACGATTAACAACCTAGCCACTGGCTACGATCTCATGAATGGCATCACTAACGGCTTCATCCTCAGATCTAACTGCAAGTTTCATTGCCACATCCTTTGGACCGTCAAGTCCAAATTGCAGCCGCACAAGCACCTTGACATTGCCGATGTATACTCCAGATAGAAGACAAGTGTGTGATCTTGAATTGTTAGGGATAACCTCTGTGCCCTGGACACCACCGGAAAAAGATTATCCAATTATAGTGTAATTGCAGTGAAAAGAAAATGACAAGATGGTACTTGACAGTCTAATGTAGGACCGTTAAGTAAGGGTAAAATGCATATCCATAGCAACGGCATAGAGCAAAACTGAGGAATAACACTGTGCATTTACCTCGCAGGGTTGCATGCCAAGAAGATTTATGACAGCATTAACAGCTTCAGCCAGGCTATCCCTTGGGCCAAGGCCATATTCATCCACGCGCTCACAATCTGCACCCATGCTCTCCCATGCATTCCTGAAATTAGAGCCACCCACCTTCAACATGTAATCAGCTGCAACAACTTCAAGCTCCTCCAGTTGATATTCATCTTCTACTCCATCATCCTCAGCCTCACCGGTACTTGGATCAACCTAGCAGCATCAATGCAAGCATGAGATTCGAAAACAACCAAAAATGTACGGTCCATTATGGAAAACCGAAAACATACTCTCTATAGCATATAAATGGAAAGTTAAAACTCTCTAAATTCATGCCAAAAGTAAGGAGAGGGAGGGTAAATGAGATTTCTTTGCAAAACATGCAATCATCCAGAGCCCATTTGAAATTGATGTGTGGTCTTCACAAAATGCGTTACCATTCAGAAACAATTTAAACCTGATGTCTGGCGGTTGCACATTCAAATAATCGAGCATCATAAAAAGACAGATTCTGCCAGAGCGAAAACGAGAAGAAGCTATACCTCTTTTACGATGAACCTCAGCATATTTGAAAACTTTCCAACAGCTGGGACCCCCTCTGGCTTCTCAAATGCCACAAAGGCCTGTCCAGGTGAATCGTATGGAAGTGATCTTAAAGGCTTTGAAGCTACTTCAGCAAATTCCTCAGCCTCTGAAGCATCCACAATAACAGTGACCTGGTAAAATGCAGCCTAATCTATAAAGATATTCTATCACACATTTTATGTAATCTATTGATGCTTTGTGTAATTTGATAATTACATTCTCCAATAATTGCTCTGGAATGGTATTGGTGCAGTTGTACTGAAACACCACATGACCATCAAAAATATGTTTGACAACATTAACTGCATATTCTGTTTCAGCTTCTGTCAGCTCCACAGGTGCTGAGGACTGGCAAATAAAAATTGGAAACAACGCATTTGTAAGTTCAAAATCAGAAAAATGCCTAAATCATTATATGCATGGAACACAGAAGGCAAAGTCAATGGAAGTACCTTGAAAAGCTTGCCAAAATTTGCAAACTCGGGAATTGATGAAAGCAGCTTCTCATAAGAATCAACAGTTGATGAAGGACCAGAAGAAGGAGCACCAAGACCAGTTGGCTTTTTACCTGGAGCTTTCTTCTCAGCAAGTGGCTGAGTCTTGACCTCCTTTGGCACAGAATTAATGTCAAAAGACTTTTCTGATGGCTCCTGTACTCAAATTAAACAAATGAGACAAAGACCTAAAAAAATGAAAAAGAGTAACAGAAATTTAGAAACTTACATAATTCTTCAAACTATTCTCCAAGTTAACCAGAGGGACATCTAGTGAACCAAAGAGAAACTCCTTTACATCTTCACCAGTTTCAATAACTGCACAATCACCACCAAGTGTATTAAGATAGAGTGTAGCCCTGTCACGAACCTACAACAAAAAATTTAGAAGCCTTTAAATTATTGGAATATTAAGTAAAAAACAGCCTATTTTGAGCTCCCAGAGCTTTGGATTAAGAATGCAAAAAACATGAATAACAAATGAGCAGACAATAATGCATGCACACGCATATAATGCTATCGCACAAGTATGACATTATTCACAATTGACTAACCTCATCGTCATTGTCAAAGAGACAGCGTCTTAAGAGAACGAATATGCGGGGCTGCAAAAGATAGCAAGATTTTCCAGCTTAAATAGGTAAGCAATGAGTCGCAGGTTAAGAATAGTTCAGAAATATGAAAGCGAATAATTAAGATTTCATACCTTCAGTGCATCAAACATAGCACCGAATTTAGCTAAGGTGCTGACTGCACTAGCGCGGACAGTTGCATTCTCAAGATGCACACGGTTGTAAATGTACCGTATATATTTGCTAGGATCAGAGGTTTTTGGGCCTTCAATCCCCAGAAAATGAAGAATCTATGATACAATGTTGAGACATTTAGTTTTAAGTCAAAGATGGGAAAAAAAAGGAGAAAAGAAAAAAGCAAAAAGAGCATGAAAGATAAGAGGAAAATGCTACCTGTGTGGATAGATATGTGAATTCACAATCTTCAATGAACTCGCACAAATGAAGCAATCCGCTCTCCTTTGCTTCAGGGATATCTCTGATTAGAATTACAATTGAATCTACAATGGCCTTTTTGTACTCAAATCCACCTTCTTCCCTTAGAATATTGCTTAAGAAATTCATCCTGATGATAATAATGGATAAAAAATGCTTTAAGGCACTAGAAAATATGCATTTGCTGAAGCCTACTGAACAATAATGCAAAGCCAAGTATCCCTTACAAAGATCTGTGCTTCAATGGAAACTTTAAGCATAGTGATCTTATGGCTTCCACAACAACAATTTTGAATTCATCAGCAATATCAGACATAAAATTAGTTATCTGCTTCATCAGGCGATCCACACTTGACTCGTTTCCAGTCTTGAGAAGGGTAGTGATTGCAAGTGTGGCAATGCTTCTGTTCTGGTCAGAAATTAAACTCTCCATGTCAATATTGCAGTTAGTGACAGCCATGGGATGTGTCATTGCAACCTGGAAAGGGTTTGCCACACAGTCAGAAATCAGAATGCACAAAAAAGTACATGCATCAGAAAGAAACAACAATCATTTATAATTGAAAAGAAATTGCGTGTAAACAATATAGTAACAGATCTTTCAACAAGCAACATAAGCGTGTTTGAACTTCAGAAATTTGCAGAAGAAAATACCCTAGCCCCTCTCACTAAAGTGCTTGGCTTTCATTTTCCTTGAGCCAGTGGCTTATATAAGTATATAATAGCATGATATATTACTTAACAATGGAAAAAAAAAAATCAACCTTGTTCAAAGTACGAACTGCAGCAAATCTCAGCACTGGCTTAGAAGAGCTTAAAAAGAGCTGAAGAACTGTAATTGCTGGTGTCAATTCTCGGCTTGTCACACCATTGAGCTCCGTGATTGCTCTAGCAGCCTCAAAAATCACCATCTCAGCCTTGTGGCGCAGACATCCCTCAAGAAAATCATAAAAGGGGCGATCCCCTGTTTGAGTGTTATTGGCTGACTCACGAATAACCTGCAGATAACATTCTCCAAAAACTTCACAATGTTTATGAATAAAAAGGTTGGCAGAAGGGCAAAAGTATTTTTAGATGGTGCGCACCTGACTAGTATAACGTATCAATAGGCATTGGGCTAAAGGTGAGCGGACACTTCCCCTAGTCAAACTACTAACCAGCTTATTAACAGCTAGTCGATCATTTTGCCGTATCTGCAAGTAGGAAATCACATACGTTCAGCGTAGTTGTGACTTAATCTTAAACTCAAAAGATCAATTCAATGATCGTCACCCCATATCCAACCATGCATGTATACAGACAGGCAAGCATGCAAAAGTACTATGGATTTATACTGCATGAAATTACTGTACTTTCATTTATTAGATACATTTTAGCTACCACTTGCTGCAGATAAATCTAAGTACTGTTCTAACTACCACAATGAACCAAGCATGCAATGTGTTAAAATCCAGTAAACGAAACCCATAAGCTGCTAAATTAATCAGAAGAATCTAAAAAGTTGAAAAGCTATGCGCCACAACCTAGTTTCAAGGAATCATTGACACAAGACGTAAACCGGTTAAAAGGTTAGGCATGAATCGAGCAACTGACTTCAACTACCAAATAAAACCCGATGATTTTCTAAGCAAGGAATGAAACATACCTGATGAAGCAATGCAAGAGCATGAAACTGCACAAGGGCTGCTCTTGATTGAACAGCTTCCTGAACCTCATTACTCCATCTTTTCACGATCTCAGGGTTTGTCTGCCAAAATATTTATGACACGTTAACAAGTCATCAGAGTTTTGATGATTAATTTAAGAGCTAAAAAACAATCCTAACAGAAAGGCAATACCTGCAGTAAGTGGATACCACTGACTAATGCTGCACTTGCGACAACTGGATTTTTGTCAACAATTGCTTGTTTCAAGTATCTCTCTATCTGGGTTAGAAGAGTTCCATCTGTTATCCGACAAAGCACACGGATAGCATTGGCTCGATACATATCAGTCTTGCTAGTCATGTCCTTCATAAGAGAGCTTGTGACAATAATAACCTATTGTCAATAAGAATAAGGATTAATTAGCATCTAATTTTCAGACATGTATGCCCACAAACAAACAAGGTATTCGACAATAGAAAATTCAAGATATATAACCTCATCTGCTGATGGAGAGAGCTCCTTTATCATCACATAGACCATTCTCCTCAAGCCTACATCCTTAGATTGGAAGAGCTTTGTCACAGCAAAGAAAACTTCTGTGGCTTCAACCTATCAATATAACACCAGAAAGCAGTGATTCAACAAGGGAAATTTTCATCACAACAAAGAACACGTCCTTCAATAATCATACTTACTACAGTATATATACATTCAACAGAGGTCAATTGTAATTTAACAAACAGAAAAAAAAAAAAGAAAAATGGATCTCATCCTTTTTGGCACAATTAAAAATAGAACCTGACCTTAGTGAACGTTTCTCCTTGGTTCAGTAGGTAAAGAAGCTTTGTGATAACCTACATAAAGAATTTATAAACAAACATTCACTATGAAATGAAAAAAAAAATACACAAAACAGTAAATCAAGATTGCTTAGCACGTAGAAACCTGAGAGCATCTTCGAGGATCAAGCTGGGGGTCATTGAAAACCCTAGCTTCTTGAAGAACAGCACCCTTCTCAATCCCCAAAAAAGGAGAGTAGTCCGCTGTTTAACAAACAAAATTACAAAATTAACAATAAAAAAAACTTCGCCGAAAGCCTGAAATGCTAGAAGAACTCAACAACACTACAATCAGACTAGTTGCTAATATATACATATAGTCTCAGGATGCACATCTCCACATAAATCAACTAAAATTAAATGCATCCACTGAATCTAAGAAGCTACATTATCCTTTCAGGAACAGAAAATGTAGTGGAGCAAGAGTATAGATCAGATCAACTAGAATTAAACGAAATTCCACTAAAACTAAATCGTATTTCCTCGAAATTCGATCTAGAAATCACGCAATGCATCTCTAAATCAATCCAAATTAATGAAAACCGCACAGATCTAGAAGCTCAAACCTAAGATTTACGATTAATTAAACAAGAAATGAACAATCAATTCCAAATAAAATAAAAAAAGAAAGCGAAAAGAGTGAAAAAAAAATAGACTAAAGGAATCGAGGCGAACGGGCACTGAATTTACCTTCATCGTCGCGATCGTCGTCCTTCTTCACCAAAGGCTGTGCCATCGCTAATTGAAACTTTGAATCTACGAGATCTAAGGCGGTTTATATAACTTCTCTTCGGTTTTATATTTGCAGGCGAGTGAGTTTTTCCTCTTTATCTCTTCCTCCCTTTCTCTCGCTTGCTCTCTTCTATGCTCTTTCACGCAGTGTTTTTTTAAGAAGGTTAATTAGAAAAGGTTGTGATCCGGTGGACCCGGTAATTCTTGCAATTGGTGTTGATATTTTTTTTGAATAATAGAAATACGCTAGGAATTGAATTACAGAAGTACCCCGGGTATTATACTTTATGATTTCTTAAAGAATTATTATTTAATGCATCATTATAAAACTTAAAAACCCTACAAATAAAATTAATATACAGTATATATTTATTTTATAATTATCTTTAGATAGCCAGGTGAGTATTTAAATGACAATCCCATCACATATTTTAAGGTTTTTTTTTTAATTTCAAAATTGAAAGCGTCTCCTATTTAATGTGATTGAGCTCTAATCGAGTGTCATAGGTGTTCGAGAGTGAGATTATTTGATTAAATTTAACGAGCTGTTTAATATTTAAAAGATTTAAATAAAAATATTAAATTTAAAAAATATTTTTAAATTTAAAAATAAAGTTTATTTAAAAATGGATTAAGTTTTAATTCTAATTTTTAAGGTCTAAGCTTGGCTCGATCAAATCGATTTTTAATTATATTATATATTATTTTTATATTTATATATTATGTAATTTTTATCATATAAAATTAAATATATAATATTATATTATAAATATTAAAACTTATGTTAATTTAATTGTATTTTAAAACTTAATAAAAGATCAATTATTAAGTTACTGAATATTAAATTAAAAAAATAAAAATAAATTAAAAATATAATATGGGTGAATGGATTGCCCATTTATAAATATGGATAAATTTAAATAAATTTTGAAACCCATATTTTGAACTAGGCAAGACTTAAACAAATATGAATAATGTTAATATTATACTTAAATTCGATTCGATTCGATTCGATTCATAGATATATTTATGAAACATTAATTAAATTTAATATATTTTTTTATTATTAGCCAATTTTTTTAAAATTTACAAGCAAAAAGTAATAAGATAATATATAATCTCAAATTATATTTAAAGTATAATAATTTAAAAGATAGAGTTGGAGTGTATATATATATATATATATATATATATATATATATAGCAGCAAAACGTAACACGTGCGCATGAATAACTTCATTCCACCGTCGTGTATCGTTAAAAGGGGAAAAGTAGAAGAGTCCGTCAACATCCGTCCTCCAAAACAAAGCGTATGGCTCAAAATGTGAATCTCCTGGAACAACCATGATATTGTACCTTTGTCACATTTGAAGAAAATAAGATTGGCGATGATGGTAACCTCAGGTCTTCGAAAAGGTTTGAATCTTTCAAATAAAAGGGATGAATTTGGGGGTTTACTTAAAGTTGTCTCTGGGTTATAGCCCCACTTGAGTCACTGCTGGAAGAAGGATTGAGCCCGTACTCACTAGTGTTTCCAAAGTTGCTGCTTGCGTATTCTTGGCTGTCCAAGGCCAGTTTCCGAAACTTTCTCATGTCTGCACTGTATGGACTAGAATCAAAGTCATTGGTGCCACTCGTCGAACTTTGGCTAGGTATCCTGGCCCCATTTAAGTCATCCAATGGAACGTCATCCTCCAGTGCACGCACAATCTGTTTCAAACATATATATATATATATATATAAATATAAATTCATCACTATCTACCTTTGTTTAAAATTTTGTGAAGAATTTTCCATCGATATAAATCTACAAACTGAGTATTTAGGTGCAAGTTGCAGATAAATAAGAATAAAGAACTATTTGATAAGTATGTAAGTATAGGTGGTAAATCATATTTAGTGAAAGGAAACACTTGAACATGTAATTTTTTTGATTCACTTTTAAAAGCGTGAAATTAACATTATCAAGTAAGGATCATAATTGTGCTTGAAAATTTATCCTAACAAGAAGGAAAATCTAAAACATTTAGGATTCATACCTGTCGCATTTTTGGTCGCCTTAAAGCAGAATGCCTAACGCATGCAGCAGCACATGCAACCATGCGTGCCATTTCATGGTGGACAAAATTGTTTTCTAGGCGCGGATCCACCAATTTGTTAAAGTTTCCAGTCTCCATTGCACTTGCGCATAAAGGTCTAGCCTGTTAATGCATAAATAGTTGAAATTTTCACTATCAGCTTCTGATGTATCAAAAACATTAAACTTTATATATATGTGTGTGCATGTGTTTGTCTTTGTGTGTGTCCATATATATTAATAAAGAGACATTTCGCACCCAATCAACCAAGCTCTCGTCCATATCCGAGTTCAGGTCCAAAGGTTTACGTCCAGTTATCAATTCCAAGAGCACAACACCAAAGGAGAAAACATCAGATTTATCTGTCAGCTTGCCGCTTGATGCGTATTCAGGAGCTAAATAACTGCATTTGTTGATTTTAAGGAAACACATCAAATTAATCATATCTAACCAAAAGCTTGTGGATTCAGAGAATTGAACCAATTTTCTTACCCAAATGTTCCCATGACACGAGTTGAGACATGAGTATTGTTATCTTGGGTAAGTTTAGCCAGCCCAAAATCTGCCACCTGCAGGTTCGCAATTCAATATATTGAATAAGCTGAACAAGCAAGATCAATATCCAATCAATTTATTTCAAGGTTATAACATACCTTGGCTTCAAAATTAAAATCAAGTAGGATGTTGGCAGATTTGATGTCTCTGTGTATGATCCGAGGGTGACCTAAGTTTCCTTAAATGGATTAGAAGAGAAAAAAGGAAGGAATGTTGAATAGAGAGTTTACTAATGCTACCTAAAATTATACTCACAATCTTCATGCAAGTATGCGAGACCTTTAGCTCCTCCCAACGCAATTTTGAGCCTAGTAGGCCAATCCATGGGACCTTTCTCTGCAATCAAACAATGAATAAGATTAAAAAAAAAAACCCACTTGCACTCATTTCTAGTCTATCAAAAATCTTATCTTAAAGGATATCAGAATCGATCGGTGAGTAAACGATGTTGCCAAAAAGCGTAGTATTATCACTATCACGTTGCATACCATGAAGGTGAAATTCAAGCGTTTTATTAGGCATGAATTCATAAACCAACATCTTTCTATCTCCTGCCATGGAGTACCCAACAAGAGACACGAGGTGGCGATGATGGACGCGACTAATAATCTCAACTTCTGCTTGAAATTCACGTTGACCTTGCCCGCTACCAGATTTTAGACTCTTAACAGCTACTTCTTTGCCACTGGGCAAAACTCCTTTGTGGACAAACCCGAACCCACCTTGACCCAACAAGTTTGTTTTAGAGAACCCATTAGTTGCCATTGCTAGCTCTTCATAGGTGAAAAAGCTTTGGTTGAACCCTAAAGGCGATGGATATGTGGGTGGCAAAGCTTGACCCTGTAAATTGGTGCTTGTTTCACCAGAAGATGGTGTTTGCCGTTGTGGTGATGGTGTTTGCCCCTGTGGTGACGGTGTTTGTGGCCAACCTCCACGACCTGCATTTCCGCCTGGCGGCGATGGTAAATTTTTGACAAGGTGATCATTAGCATGCAACCCATTGTTCATTTGTCCTACTTGGGCTAGGCTCGAGCCATTTCCATATCCAACACCACCTATACATCAGCGCATTATTAATCAAAAGGTATGGCATATTTTTAGAAAGATCATAGCAACATTTTTCTCATATAACAAGGGGTTACAATTAGTTTCTTGAAATATATTTACCTTTTGATGGTGTAGAATTATTGCAATATTGGATATGCTTATCAAACGTTGACTTCTTTTTCTTTCTGTTGCATGTTGCAATAATGAGCGCGATAATGATAATAAGTAACAAACAAATGCCAATCGAGAGACCTATTATGATTGGCAAAGACTGCGACGATGAGATATCTGATTCTGATCCATTTTCAATATTACTAGATGATGAATGTGATCTTGGTGGCGGAGGTGCCAGTCTTGAAGAGGAAGAATGAGTTGATGAGCTGTTTTGGGATGCCCTCTTTGGTGGTGGTGCCGATGGTAATAGCGATGATGGTGATGGAGTAGGATTAGTTGTAGGAACATTATTTTGATTGCTGCTATTATTAGATGGGGATGGTGGTGAAGGTGGTGGTGATGATGATGATGGTGGTGGTGGTGATGATGATGGTGGTGATGGTGATGACGAGATTGGTGTTGCTGGAGGTGGAGGTGGTGGTGAAGACGAAGGTGGTGGAGATGAATTTGACTCTTGCGGGGGTGGTGATTCTGGTGGTGGCGGTGGTGGTGAAGCTGATTGTGGTGGCGGCGACTGCGAGGTATCTGGAGATGGAGGTGGAGATGAAATGGATGGTGAAGGCGGAGAAACTTCAGGGGCCGAAGCCATTTGGAGTATTTCTAACAAATTTTACCTTTAAAAGATGCCAGAAAAACCCCCCTCTCCCTCTCTTCCGAAGGATGCCTTTCAAAGACCCCTGTAGTAGACATTAGACAAAGATATTAGATGGAAGGTAAAGAAAACAATAATGATCTTTATTACAATTCCATGCGCATACCATAGGCTTAGCCATGAAGAAACCGTGAGCCAATATCATTGATTCAAATACAATTTGAAAATAATAAGAAAGAAAAAAGAAAATTGCAGTACCTGTAGGAGAAAGGTAGGAGGAGGATTGTCATAGGGGAGAGGGTCGAGGCGAGCAAGAGGAGACTTGTTTGCTAGGTAATGGCTCCACCAAACATTTTGAGAACCATGAGTTTCATCTTTTTTCCCCTGAATCATCTCCTGAAATGGAGGAGAATCTCTATTTTTAAGATGGTTTTTCCTTTCTTGTTTTTTTTTGTCAATTGTACCCAAAGTTTTCCTAATTTGTTAATTAATTTTCCAGCTTAATCTATGATTAATTATAGCAAAAATGTAATTAATTTTTATGTCGTTTGTTTTTCTACTTTGGAGTCGGTTATGCAAGTTTTAGCTATACAAGACTTTGTCATCATATGACCCAATTTAAGCTTAGTAAAATGGCATAACAAATTAATTAATTTCAATATTATTGTCTTCTTAAGTTGATAAAAATGGCCATCGACGACACCCTTGACTTGAACAACCATATATATTACAAATATCTTGGCATGATATATATATATATATATATATCGACATATAAATGTTGATAATTACTTTTTCTTTGTGTTGTGCTTTCATGCTCCGGTACAATAGGATTTTTGAAATAATAAATAAATATAAAACAATAATAACTTAAAATTGCAATTAGACCAATCGTCAATTGGGCTACGATTCGGGTAATAATTGAATTGAAAAACAATTAATCCATTTAGCTAATAATTGAGAGTAAACAGTTCTTATTTTCATGAAGACCGTGAGGGGAGAAAGAAAAAAAAAAAAAAAAGGCAGGAAATTTCAGTCAATTTTCCTTCCGAATTTTCTCTGTAAGACAAACAAGTCCACAAGCCCCTCACTCACTCTCTTTCTAGATATAGATAGTTTTCTTTTTTCGCTTTCTCTTTATCTATAGATCCGCTGATTCCTTAGTGATTCTTACGATGCCGCCTCGACGTAGAACCTTCTTGAAGGTCATCATCCTTGGTGATAGCGGGTTAGTTAGCTTCCTTTTCTTAAACCTGCCTGTATATTCATACGTTTAGTTACGCATGTATATTTCTTTTTGGAAAATTCGTTTCTAGGGTTTTCTTTTGCGGATCTCTCCATTCAAATTACTGTTCTCGTTTGTCGTTAAGCTCTAGTTAATTTTGCCTTTAATTTTATTTAGAATTATCGTTTTTTAAATTCATTGTTTATGATTGTAATTGATCTGTGATTTGCAGGGTAGGGAAAACGTCTTTGATGAATCAGTATCCTGCAATAGTAGTTCGAAGTCGAATTTAGTTATTAATTATTTGTACACGAGTTATGGTTTTGCTTGCCTTTACATTTTGCTTTTAGATATGTGAATAAGAAGTTTAGCAATCAGTATAAGGCAACGATCGGGGCCGATTTTTTGACAAAGGAAATGCAGTTTGAGGATAGGCTTTTTACCTTACAGGTTGGATTTCATACTGAGCATTATATTTTATTTAGTATAAAGTTAATATCCTTTTTTCTTGTGCTCCAATACAAACAATTTTTAACATTTTGATGAATTTGCTTCAGCTGTTGCATTTGTTATTTGGGATCTTAATTTCTCATGTTGGTTAGTGAATATGGTGTGATTTTGACGAAGAAGGGGTGTGATTTTGACGAAGAAGGGGCTTGATTTTTATCTCTAGCTCTTGAACCAAGCTTTGCATTGATTTAATGGAGCCTAACCAGGATTTCCTAATTACATTTATGATCTGTAACAAATGCTTCTTACTTTGCACTATGATCTTCATCAAGTCAAAACTGCCAGTGGCACTTCTTTTTGTATTCATTGAAAAGCTCGTCGATGGCTTCTTCTTTTTTTTTTTTTTTTCCTTTTCCTCTAGTTATATTGTTGACAAGAAGCGAATTTGTGATGGTTGAGGTTGATCACTTCACGAATTTTCCCTTCATCGAGCAAGATTCTGTAATTTAGCAGATTGACAACCTTATTGATCATTTATCTAGCAAATTTTAGCATTACATTCTCAAAAGATTCATGCTTTCTTTTAGCTTTTCTTGTGTTTTTTTTTTTCTTTTTCAAAATCCATCGTCATTATTTTCTTTCCCAGATCTGGGATACTGCTGGCCAGGAAAGATTCCAGAGCCTAGGTGTCGCTTTCTACCGCGGTGCTGATTGCTGTGTTCTTGTATATGATGTCAACTCAATGAAATCATTTGACAACCTTAACAACTGGAGAGAAGAGTTTCTTATTCAGGTATATATTTCTAAACTTCTGAAGTTTGCTGAAAACCGTCAAACCATCTCTCCAGGATTTTTTTCAGTAGAGAAATGATGATTTAAGAAATCTCTTTCAGGCAAGCCCTTCGGATCCAGAAAATTTCCCATTTGTTGTTTTGGGAAATAAAATTGATGTGGATGGTGGAAACAGCAGAGTAGTATGTATACATTTTTTTTTCTCCCCCTGCGGTGGCATTACATAGTATCTATCTCTTTCACTTTACAAAGATACAATTATCTGCTTCTTGTGAACTCTCTAGGTGTCCGAGAAAAAAGCTCGAGCTTGGTGTGCCTCAAAAGGAAATATCCCTTATTTTGAGACATCTGCGAAGGAGGGAGTTAATGTGGAAGAAGCTTTTCAATGCATGGCAATGAATGCCCTAAAGAATGGGGAAGAGGAAGAAATGTAAGTTAAAAATTATAATCAGTGCTATTCCTGCATATGCACATTTCTAGTTAATTTTGAATCATGGGAAAAACCTTAAGCTGCACTTTAGTGAGTAGTGTCAACTGTAACACAAATTAGTTACTGCATATAGAAATGCAATATGATAGTCGAATGAACTAACTCCAGTCGCAGCAACTGAAAGTATAATTGCGTCTTAAATTTGCTTCGCAGTTTTAGCTTATTTCATGCATAATTTAATTATCTTTCTATGTAGCATTAACAGCTTTGGTTCTGAAATTATTTTTCAATTTTTTTGTTGTATTGTCTGATTAATGCTTTCCTTCATTTCTTTCTGTTTTATCATGTTCTTGTGGTGGATATTTCGTTCCTGAAGATACTTGCCTGACACCATTGACGTTGTAAGCAACAGCCAACCAAGGTCAACTGGATGCGAATGTTGAAATGTATTATGCGTTTTCTTTTTCCGGTTTATCAATAATTATGTTATAAGTGTTAGAAATGATTAGGCCTTCCCAACCATTTTTATGGATTCATATTTGGGCTATACTGTACATTTAGTGTTTGTGTGAGAAACAAAATGGTCTATTAATGCTCTGGTTGGATTTAGTTGTCTGTCTGGTGCCTCAGAAATGTTTCAAGTTCCTCATTTGTTCAACAGCCTTGTTTTTGTCTACTTTACCCGGATTTGTCATTTTCTGTACTCATATATGATATTTGGATCCAACTATGATTTTTGAAAATTTCAAACATATATTCGTATCCAACATTTACTGCAAAGTTCAGCTTTGCAGTATTACCATCCAAGTATTAATTTGCAGTAGACTTAGAATGACACTTCCGGAAGCAGAAATACTTGGTGATCAACGATTTGGATAATTATATATGCTACTAAGATAACCTGCTAAACTCGATTGGTTAACTTAAAAATTACTATTCAACATCTTGCTTGCAAAATCTTTTAACGTTTTATGTCCTCATTCCTTCTGATTTTGGCTAGCTTTTTCTCTGCGTCGATCAGGAAAATATTTCAATAAAGTTTCTTCCTCACCTTAAGCTGCCGAGTCGAAAAATGAGCTTAAACGCCATGCTTACGATCACATTGGCCCTCTATCCACTCTCATTTGTGTTTACTAATTAATCACCCATCTTATTCTCAGATGTTGATTGCTGCGTTCCTTCACTGAAAAAGCTAGGCAATATCACTAGCACAGATCTCCCCTTTATTCTACAAATAATCCGCTTTATATTAGTATTCTCTGTCACTCGTTCAACAACAATTTTTTCCCTGAATACATACAAATAAGAATTTAAAAACTCTTTTGGTTTGATTCAATGCTAGAGTATTGCAGGTTGGTCACCTCGAACCACAGCCAAGACCTGCTAAAATTACAGAATGAATTAGACTTTTCTTAAGCACATTTTTCTTTCTTAAAAATTCTTTTATCGCATGAAGCTCTTACTTTAGGGGAAGTTCCAAAATATGAAATATGAAGCGAAAATCTTACTTCGCTAATGGAAAAATTGCGTCCCAAATCATTCTCCAGACAGAGGAGAGCCGCTCGAGCCATACAATGAACAACCCTTGAATCATCGTCCTTATCCGTCAACCTTGGATCCAACATTTGAGTGACTGAACCACTTTCTAGAAATGGCAGCGCCTGCATTACAAATTTACAACAGGGCTATGGATCATAATCATATGCACCTTCCTTGATATGTATAACAGCATAAATCTTTTATGCATTTTCATCCTGAAAATTCTTAAAAACATTTTATCAAGGATTGGCGAAACATCTTACCCAATCTATCAAGGATTGGCCCTCGTTTTCATGTGGAAAGGAGTCTGCAACCTTTCCGGTAATGAGCTCCACAAGTAAGAGTCCATAGTCATGAACATCGACAGAAAGCTGCTTGCCTTTCTCTATGTTTGGGCATCTTCAGCCAGCAAATGGGTTCAAACGACAAGGATGTCATGTCCGTAGCACAAAATATTGCGAAGATGCGAGAAGTGAGAGCTTCGATTCAAGCTGAAAATCATATTAAGAAAGTTTTCTTACTTGATTGTTGAATTCCCATTACAGGGAACATCATCCTTGAGCCACTTGGCTGTTATAAAATTGCTTAGCTTGAATATGGTAAACAAAACCACCAGGCAGTTAGCAATGCAAGATGCTAACAGAGAAAATGAGAGAAAGCTGGCACAAATTTTGAAGAAAATTTCTTGAAAAAATTGTACATTCTACTCAAGCAAGTTGATTTAACATAAAATTCAGGTCTTTAAGTTGTGACCTGAGACATTGTTCTGTATTACTTAACATAGCCGAGCAACCATGAGAATAGAGAATGTAAGTTGAACAGACAGATTGATGAACAATTGGCCCATTTGGACATTCTTCGTGAAGATAGCGCAAGCTGCCACCTATTTCCATGGCAGTACGCCACCTTGCTCTCGAAGGCAGGTTACTAGCAGATGCATCACCTGCAGAATATTTAGACAAGTTTAAGGATGTTTTGTTGTAAAGCTGTCAAGACCAAACATAAAACTCTTGAAGGAACAGAATACATTAGTACAACATGTTTCATAGTTAGTGAAGTAACAAGGGAAAGATTAAAGATATCTTACATTCCAAGTTCCTTGCAACATTACTCAAACATGGATTGTCATATACGAGTAATCTGTTTGTGCCACTGCAGCAATATCCAACAAAGTTCATGATATTGCGATGGCGTACCAGGGAAAGGATTGCAAGCATCGACCAAAATCGTTCATCATCTTGAAAAGATTTCACTATAACAGTTGTATTTTGCAATACCCCTTCATAAACTTTTGAGTTATCGTATTCACAAATGACATCAGCGAAACCATTTGTGATCACTTCAATTTCAGTAAGAGAAAAATCTTGAGGAAAACCGGATCTCCATTGCAATGGATACCAACAGGAGCCTTGTGGAGGAGGTGGCATTGCCATTGATTGTTCCCCTTCGTCAACAACATTTGAATTTTCATTTTTCTGATCATTCAGAGGTTGATTGTAGGGGCGAGCTTCATCATCAGCTCCTCCACAACTTGCAGAAGAGTAGTCGTGCTTGGGAGCTCTTGATGGCATCAAGGTGGCAACATCTTGTCCTTTCATCACTGCAACATTGCATTCTACATGCCCATATATAAATAATTTGTGCTGCTTTAACTGGCTGTCAAGAATAAACAGGATGGTTGTTGAGAGAGTTTTCCATTTTCAGGCTTTAAAGGATTGGGATCCAGGAGCATGATGAATACCTGTCTAGAACAACCCATCTTGCGTTAGACTTTAGTGCTTCTTGGGTTGTTATTTCTTTAGGACATATTCCTGCTGCAAGTTTGACCTCCAACTTCACCTGATAACACAATGTTTTCGGGTAGATGCCTGTAAAAATCCTGCTGCCACCGATGAAAAATGAGATTACCCTACCTCATTTCTTTTCCATTGTCTATAAA
The DNA here is from genome assembly GCA_038382065.1 of Adansonia grandidieri. Taxonomy (NCBI): domain Eukaryota; kingdom Viridiplantae; phylum Streptophyta; class Magnoliopsida; order Malvales; family Malvaceae; genus Adansonia; species Adansonia grandidieri. The sequence goes on along the minus strand of JBBYHK010077623.1, from coordinate 20,723 downwards.
ATGGTTGGAGGCTAGCCTGGTATTGTTCCCTTTTTCTCTCAATTTCTTCTTCAAGCTCTCTAGGATTCACTTCTGCATGTCCTGATGAAAACTCCAACTTTTCCCCTGCAAAGTGCAATTTAAATCCTGTACTCATTTAGCATGGCTATTATGGACATATTTAAATTATTAACCCCATAATATTCTGCAGCCTTCGTTCGTTTGACAACTATTTTTCCTGCAGAACTTGAGGCTGAATTCCATCTTGCATGATAATATTGAGTTATCAAAAGGACTATAAGAATCAATACCAGTTCATAAAACTGCTACTCCATGGCATACACAGAGATGGAAAATGAGATGCCAACGGAGGCGTCCAGTCTTATGCCACTATACTAGACCTAATAATTCGTGCTTTCCACTATGTTTGTATTATTTTTTCATGTCAACTAATATATTCAATGTATCAATACTTGTACTTACGTTATTAAATTTTACTTTCAACTGTCAAGAAAGTTAGAATGGACGAATAATTCAAGAACTAATATGTTCAAATGTATCAACACTCGTAGGTTTTGCAAAACAATTTGTCTGCAAGAAAACATTTTTTATTCAAACGAACAGAGTAGCGAAAGGAGAAATTAAGTCTGTGGGATATATATATATATATATATGTATGTAAAGAGCTCACATATTCCAGAAAAGCCAACCCTAATATTAATCGGAAAGCAAGAAGAGTTCTTCTTTCCTATGCAACCTAGAACTCCGATGACAGTCACGGTGTCTTTTGGACGAACAACGTGCTTAAGAGCCCAGTCAAGCGCATCCGCCACTCCTTTGTTTCTATGAGCATCCATCACAACTATCACACTCTCTCTTGGGACTTGATCCATTTGAGACGCCATTTTTTTACCTTTCGCTCTCTTTATTGGTTTAGCTTCATGCAATTGTCAAAATCTGAATAAAAGTAATGTAGGAAATAGCTTTGGTTCTTGAGAGTGCTTGCTTCATTGAGTTTCTCGAGAAAAATTTTCTAAATATGTCCATTTGACGACTGGAACAAGGTTGGTGTTCTAGTTGGTATCGCTTCCCACAATGCCGAAGCAGTGTAGCTCATTGGCGATATTTCTAAGATGGTGTATAGGCGTTCTAAGGACAAACTTGGGGTTCGAAAACAAAAGCATTTTCTGTTTGTGTATTGGGTTCTAATGCCTTCTTATTTTTATACCATAAAGAACAATTACTTCAGTGAAAAGCCAAATCATAACCCAGGTTTGCAATATTGCCAACAAAATGGTAAAAGTAAATGGAGGGTACATTATCCCAATCTCTTCAATTTTTTAAAAATGTGTCTGAAGTGTATCGACGGATGCATGCAACTACTATACGCGTGCGAGCCAGTATCACTGACTAGTATTCTACTAACTAGCATTCTCTTGGCTAAATACTAAGCCAAATATCCCCTGCAGTTCTCCTCAATCATCATTCGTCAGTCGTTCGTTAGTCAGTATTTTTTTTTTCCAGAAATCCCGCAGACTGCTCCATCTCCGTCAGATCTCAATGGAAACTCCCAACCCAAAACCCATCTCCCCAACCCAAACCCGCATAGGGTGGATCGGGATAGGCATAATGGGTGCAGCTATGGCTTCTCACCTCCTCTCAGCCGGCTATTTCCTCACCGTCTACGCTCGTACACCATCAAAAGCCTCGTCTCTTCTATCCCAAGGTGCCCATCTCGCCAACTCTCCGCAAGAACTCGCCCGTCAGTGCGACGTGGTTTTCACCATGGTGGGCAACCCACAAGATGTCAAACAAATTGTCTTAGAAAACAACGGTATTCTTTCAACCCTAAATCCAGGTGCCGTCATTGTAGATCACACCAGCAGCAGCCCATCTCTGGCGCGTGAGATCTACGCTTCAGCTCGTAAAAAAGGTTGCTGGTCGGTGGATGCTCCGGTTTCCGGGGGCGATATTGGAGCTAGAGAAGGCAAATTGGCTATTTTTGCTGGAGGAGAAAGTTCCGTCGTGGATTGGCTAAAACCCTTGTTTGATTTGATGGGGAGAGTTACTTATATGGGGGAAGCAGGATGTGGGCAAAGTTGTAAGATTGGGAACCAAATAATTGTGGGGGCTAATCTGATAGGTTTAAGTGAAGGGTTCGTTTTTGCAGAGAAAGCAGGGCTGAATTTGAGGAAGTACATGGAGGCGATTCGGGGAGGAGGTGCGGGGTCAATGGCAATGGAGTTATTTGGAGGTAGAATGATTGATAGAGATTTTAAACCAGGTGGCTTTGTAGAGTATATGGTGAAGGATTTGGGGTTGGGAGTTGATGTTGTAAAGGAAGACGACAATGGAAAAGTGGTGGTTTTGCCAGGGGCTGCTTTGTGTAAACAGCTGTTTTCAGCAATGTTGGCTAACGGGGATGGGAAGCTTGGTACTCAGGGACTTATAACTGTTGTGGAGAGGATCAATGGCCGCAAGTGACTTTGAATATGCAATTTGGTGCTCAAACAGGTAGACTTGCAGCTTGTTCAAGAAATGCCTATGGCTATTAGTAAGTTAATACAATCATTGCCTTAAAAGACATCAAAGAACATCAGTTTGGGATGTTTCTTTGTCATATAGATGTACTTAGGCTTTGTTTTGTTGTGTCAATCTGTTTGGGGCTATTCCTATATTGCAATTTGTGTTTGGTTTTAGAGTTATCATCACCTTCCATAGCTACCTTGATCATAAGTTCAGCAAGGTTTGCCAAATTTGTTAATTTGATATCATTATGAGATGAAGTATTCTTTTACATTTTTGGTTATAATCCCACTACATAAATCTGAGATGTCACTTGGAATTGATCTGGATTTCTTTGGTCAGTGGTGTTTTCGTGGCCTCTGGCATCCGCATGACCCATTCATGAGTTTCAACTTGGTGCTTTTCGTGAAGGCAAATTATTAGTTTCTTGAGAAAAAAAGGGGAAGGGGGTTGTAAATGGGTCTTTCAAATTTTATATTTAAAGTTGAAATTTAATCCCTAAATTCTTTTAGAACGTGTAAGGATTTTAACAAATTAAATAAGCTGGTTCTTTTTTTTATTTCGGTTAACAATTAAATAAGCCAGTTGATGTCTTTATTTCTTTTGTCTCCAAATACTGTCATTGAAAAAAAAAATAGTTGAACTGCTTGCGGTATGAGTTGGTAGATTGAGGCATTTAATCTTTGCTCAATCAAAAAATCTGGAACTGCCAAGTGATTGTCTTTTACTATTTTGGGCCGATATTCGGCGTTGGATTAGATATGTTGGGTCTTTCAAGTTTCAGTCCATCATGATACGGATATAATGAAAAAGACTTTTTGGGGTGAGAGAGGCTCGAACTCTCGACCTCAGGATTACTCAGAAGCTATGAGACCTACGCGCTAGCCAACTGCGCCACCACCCCGGTTGTTTGCTGTTAAGTTGAGCTTTCAGTATTAGTCAATAAATACTTTGATTTTGAGCTTCTTACTACTTAATTGAACATTGTATTAGATTGAAAAATTGAAACTTCTCTCTGTCTCTTTTTCTGATATAGGAAAGTATATAAAAAAATATTTGAAGTGGATTTCTCGACCCATGAAATGAAATGAAAAAATATACTCTCAAATTTTTTCTGCTTTATATTCATCTGAAGGAAATATGAGAAAGATAACAATAAATAAAAGAAATAAAAAAAGAAAATATATATATCAGACTATAGTAATTTAATACACATAAAAATTAAAAGAATACAGAAAAATATTAATTTTTATCAATCTCACGAACAAGATCTAAGAATAAGATTAGTTGACTTCGATCACCGCTCCTTTGAAAGACACGCAATTCTGGAACTGAGAGTCGTATAATATGTACGAAACAAAAGGCTGGGACTGTGAATAAGCCACCCATCAGCAATAAGAAATAAGTTTTCGCTATAAAATATTTACAAACATAACAATTTGTTCATAATTCTAGACACAATTCGTTCAATTTGCTACAAAATATTTCTCTTGTTTGTTAAATGAGAGTATGAATTTTGTTAGAAAGAGAATAGAATTGCAAGTCAATGCGATTCCTCAGGTTGAACACTCGTGTAGGTATATGTGCAACTTTCCACCCTGGAACCATTTTCCTCCACCTTTGTCCATGAAACCTTCCATGTCTTCAGTAGGCTTATCCTGCATATGATGAAGGACGGGCAATCAATAAAATGCATTACGCACTTAGAACACAGTTGGGATTACATGACATTAGTTTGTACCACTGATTATTAGAAGACCTGATTCACGACAAAGTAAATAAGGGGCGATGCCACGATCTGCTTGATTGGAGGAACTAAAGGAGCTACTCACAGAAAGCATTACCACCAAACCATCACAACTTAACATATCACTATTACCATTGCCTACTCAAGACAACCCCTTACAACGTCCCACTATTTAGCCAACGACACCAAACAGCATATACACAACCACAACTTATTTAACACTGTCATTGCCTTTGATACTAAACTACAAGCATTTCTCGTCTATTCTCTTTCAATAATTCCACAAATAAATGTAAGTGCCATAGGAATTGACCTACAAGCACTTTGCCATCAATTCTCTCTCGATAATTCCACAACTAAATGTGAGTGCCATACAAAGTGAACTACAAGCACTTCTCCATCTATTCTCTTTCAATAATTCCACTACTAGATGAAAGTGCCATAGATTTAAAAGATTAGAAGACTAACCAGCAGGAATAAATTACTCAAACTATCCAATTCAGTTTTCTAACTACAAAATGGAGGCTTATTTATTGTCCGTATTTCCACAATAAAAATTAGAATGGATGAGAGTTGGAAATTTTGTATAAATCTATCAAACACAACATCCGATGGCAAGCATCTAAAATATGCATTCCAGATCTAAAAAATAATATGGAACTGGAAATTTATCATGGAGATATTAAATGAAGGCCTTTATTTCAGTGATTAAACATCAGAAATTTAGAATCTTTGACACCATAAGATGGTACAAACAAGAAGAATACCTGTTTGTTTCAATTGTCCTTTTCGCCAGCATAAGTGTCAAAAACACAGGAACCATTGCAGCACACAAATGCTTAAGGGTGTGTCCACTCACAATATGATGGGTCCATTTGTATATTACTTTATCCATTGCTTCTTCTACCTTAGCTAAAAGATAGAATCCTGCCATTGTAGAATTATATTAATAACAGCATCAGAGATGAATATGCATATCATATATTTGGAATCTAGAAGGGAGGCTATGGATGGAAAGCACCAACCTGCTGCCCAAAGCCAATATGTAGAATGTGTGTACATTGGAGGCAACAAGATAGTCATTAGGGGAATGACAATGCAAGGAACAAACTGGACAAGCGCATAAGGTCGAAGGTCATCAAAAAACCTGCAGCAGAAAATCTGTAGTAAGACATAATTGTTCGACAAGCCAGCAAGGAAATCCACTTTTAAAATCTTAAGACATCCCAGCTTAAAGGGATCAGTAGACACCAAAACTATCACAATTAAGATTCACATCTAAGCCCCAGAAGCACATTTCCGTAAGACATTGTTGATTCCAACCCCAACCTGTCATCACCCCCAAGATTAACTGTTAAACTAGTCAACAGATAAAAAAGAAAAAGGAAAAAAGGAAAAACCCAACTCGTTTTCCGATTGAAAGGCAAATTATTTCACTGAAACCAGGCAAATAGCTCATCTCTAAAAAAAAGCGATTCAGGTCCTCCACTAATGAATCAATTTCCACAATAAAGACCTACAAGAAATGGACTTTGACAAAATAGCAAAAGGAAAATTAAGTAGCATGCTTGCCTCCAGTACAAAATACTGATTACACCTGCTAGCAGCAGTGGTATGATGGAAACAGTTCCCTTCTGCTCATCAATTCTTTCAATGATAAATATTGCCATGATTGATGTGAATGCGATTGTCATCTATACACGACAAAGAATTTGTTAAAACAAAATACCAAAAAAAAAAAAAAATTCCTCAGACTACCATGCATCAAAGGTAAATAAACTGACCGGCAATCTATCCCACACAAGCCGAGCATCATTTGGGTCGAGATGATAGTATGAGGAACCAATCCCAACAGCAGCCACACCAATGAAAAAACAAGTCCAACCCCATAGTTCACCTTGCAAACTTTGTTAAAGATGTAAAACTCAATTAACAACCGATATGCCACAGAACTTCTTCAGCTTCATAATTTCATACAACCACAAGAACCCAACTTACCTGAACTTGAAATAGTTCTTATAATAACACAATACAAGACCTATAACACCAATGACTAGGAAGGGAAAATTCGAAACGACATTTAATGTATTGGGTATACCTGCAAAAGCAACAATAATAAGCACCCATTTTAGAGTAGTAATTCTAAGTTTCTAACCATGTGAATAGCTAAGTTGGTTTCAAGTATGGGTTTTAACCAATTGATAAAAAGAAAAAAGAAGCAGATATTTATTGATTCCATTTCTCATTTACTTTTTTCTAATAACGCAGTAACGAAACTCGACCATAGTTCTTCAATCACCAAAATTGTGATCCCAATTGCAAGGTATATGACTTGAATCACATCGGAAAAAGGGGAAATTTTTTTTTTTGGGTGGTTTTACATGGGACTAGGCTCTTCCACCATAATAGCATTCATAGATGATAAATAAAAGGAAATATTAATAAGGAGAGAAGTGGAATCAACCGAAGAATTCGCGTTGATCGGCGAAATCGTGGTACTCTTGAGACTGGGGGATGGCGGGAGTGACGATCATCAAAACTACGAAAGAAAGAACAGCGACTCCCCATGCATAAACGGTGCGTTTCCTCATGTCTCTTCTTTTTGCCGCCGATGGAGTGTAGCAGAGCTGCAAAAGATCGAACGGAAGAGGTCGGAAGGGTTTGAGTTTTTGTACCTTCGGTTACGGTTCCCTTGTTTTTCCTGCTGACAATCGCAATTTACTTATTTACATCAACCTTTCTTTTTGTTACTTTTTGTATCTTAATGCTTAAGTCTTAAAATCCGTTTCTAAGGCCAACGCCAAATGGGACAAATTTTTATAATTAAATTAAAAAAATCGCTTTTGAATTATGAAAAAAAAGGTATAGTATTTTTTTATATAAATTTATTCATATTATATTTCACGTATCTAAAAAAAATAAGTAATTAATTTTTTTTACGTAAACTCTAAAATTTTATACTTAAAAATAATTTAAATATTCGATAGTTATTGTTTGAATTTATTCATAACCCATTACAAATAATAAATTTTAATATATAAATTCAAAAAATATTAATATCTATATATACGAAAGTCGAATCGGAATGATATCAACTTTATATTACCATTTTTATTAACGATACAAGAATTTGGGTGATGTTAAAACCAAAATACGAACTTTTGGCCCTTTGGCTTTAAAAACCCTATTACTGTCGAAATATTACATTGTCAGTAGTTTTTATTCTTAGCAAAAAAGAATTAAATCAAGTTTTAATTCTTGTCCAAGAAAAAGAAAAATCAAAGTTTTTATAACTTTTTTGTTTGTTTCCAGTATGTGGGTTGGAAGTTTCCTGTTATTTCTACGTTGTTATCAATTTTTTTTAATTATTTGAATGAAAAATCTGACAATGATATAATCTTCATGTGCTTGATATT
>JBBYHK010077300.1:0-44580 GCA_038382065.1 Adansonia grandidieri | reverse complement strand
ACAATTTATTGATTCAAAAATAACTTTCATGCCTTTATCACACAATTGGCTAATACTAAGGAGATTATGTTTGAGACATTTGACAAATAGAACATTTTCAATGTTGGATGAAGAATTGTTACCTATAGTTCCAATACCTTTAATTTGTCCTTTTGAGTTATCACCAAAAGTAACACTTCTTCCATCCTTAGGCCTTAGCTCCACGAATTGATTTTTCGCACCGGTCATGTGTCTTGAGCATCCACTACCAAGGTACCAAAAATTTTCCTTTGTTAAATTTAGCTTGAAGCAATGCTCTTCCTTTTACATCCACTACCAGTGTTCAAAATTTTTGTGCGTTTTGGAATCCATTTTAATTTGATAGCTTTATCTTAAGATGTGCCAACACCTTTGGGGACCCATATTCTCCTAATAAGCTTGCCTTTATAAGTAATAGTTTTTAAGGAACGTGTATGGAATGTGTGACCAAGTTTATGGCAATTGGTACATATGCTAGATGCATCAAATGATTTGTTTTGCGTTATAAAGAAGTTCTTGAGGTGAGTTTCTTTTTCGATACTATTACACCCAGACCATCTTTATCAAAGAATGTTCTCTGTGTTTCTAGCATGTTATTCAATATTTGTTGTGCCATATAAAACCTTGTAAATAAGTTATGCAAGTTCGTGTTCTTCTTGGTTAGATCATCAATATTGACTTGTAACTCATCTACTCTCTTCTTAAGATCACATTTGTCATGCTTAGTATTTCATTTTCTTCCTTAAGTTTAGAAATCATTTTCTTGTATTTTAAATTCATAAGTTGAAATTCTAATGCTAATTCATCAAATGCATCTTGTAATTCATCAAATGAGTAAGAATTAGTATTAGAAGATACCTTGGGCTCATCCTGAGCCATGAGACATAGGTTGGCCACCTCCTCATCATCATTATCGGATATGTCACTATCACTCTATGTGGCCACCATAGCTTTTTTCTTTTGCTTTTTTAAGTTTGATTTCTTCCATATTGGACATTCAAATTTGATATGTCCCAGTTTCTTCACTCATAGCAAATAATTTATTATTTCTCTTTCTTGCTTGAGTCTCCCTTCATCATTTATTTTCTAGGAGGTCTTCTTGCTTTGTTCATTCCCATGAATTTGTTCAATCTTTTCATGAACATGGCCATTTCTTCATCTTCCTCAACCTCTTCATCATCATCACTAGGAGTGGTTGTTTTAAAGGCAACACTTGCCTTCTTTGATGGTTCTTGTCCATGCTTGATCTTCATTTCATAGGTTAGAAGAGAACCTATGAGTTCATCCAAAGAGAATGTGTTGGGATCTTTGGATTCTTTAATTATTGTCACTTTTGCTTCCCAAGACTTAGGAAGACTATTGAGCAGCTTCTTTACCATTTCTTTATTTGGATAGGTCTTTTCGAGTGCCTCTAACCCGTTGATGACGTTCTTAAACCTATCTGACATTTCTTTGATGGTTTCATCTGTCTTCATCTTGAACAGTTCATAGTTAAGTGTGAGCATCCTTATTTTGGATTCCTTGACTTGATTTGTTCCTTCATGTGTGGTTGCTAACTTATCCCACACTTACTTGGCACTATCACATAGTGAGACTCTATTGTACTCACTCGAACCAAGAGCATAAAATAATGTGTGCATGGCTTTGGCATTTCATTGTGCCATTTTAGTGTCTTGTTCATCCCATTCTTCTTCTTCCTTTGGCATAACATAATCTCTGACTCTCTTTTTTAGGATGAGTGGTCGATTGACGATGATTTTCCATATTTCATAGTCATTTGCTTGGATAAAGAGCCTCATCCTTGTCTTCCAATATGAGTAGTTGTCACCATTGAAGAGTGTAGGTCTCATGATGGAATGCCCTTCAAGTCCTATAGCATTTGCATTTGTCTCAAATGCCATAAGACAAACTTCATCTTGGCTTTTCAACTATTATGGGCTTCTTGAGGCTTTGATTACAATGTTTGCTTTCTCCATTTTTGGGCTATCAAGGATCTTTTCTCAAGGTTGTGAGACCTATAATAGAGACCAAAGCTCTTGATACCAATTGTTAGCTTCAAAAGAGAGATTGAACCAAGAGGGGGTGAATTGGTTCTATAAAAACTTGATCATTTTGAAGCAAATTAAAACTTAAAAATAAGATAAGGAAGAGAAAAACCAATAATCCATGTATAAAGGTTCGATCCTTTAATTTGGCACCTATGTCCTCTCTTCTTGGTACTTTCTTACCAAGGTGATTCCCACAATTCACTAAGCAAATTGTTACCTTTAAGGCTAAGGTATAACCTTACACCACTATCTTTCAAGGCTTAGATAGAACCTTTCAATTCCTTTGAGAATTTTACCCTAAACTCTCAAATATTTTCACTGACTTTCACACAACCCTTTTTATGATATGAATAAAGTATTCTGTAAATAAATTGAACCTCTAGTAGGTAGATGTTTACTGGAATTTAAGTACTAGATGAATGAGATAAAAATAGGCTTGAAGAGTAGAAATTTGATATGAGTAGAAATAAAGAATTTGATGATTTTGAGCTTTTGTTGTTCAATGATTCAATGAAATTTGTATCTCTCCTTCTTCAGCTGTTTGGAACCTCCATTTATAGGTGGAAACTAATTTATAGACGTTGGGCATTTAATGTGGTGGTTGGAGAGCCATTGTAGCCTTCATAAATGCTTGTTTCTGTTCAATCTTGCGCTATAGTATCGATACAATACCAATAGTATCAATACAGAAATCAAAAAAGTGATCGTTACAGCTTGTTGTATCGATACAAGGATCTGAGTATCGATACTAAGCAAGCTGTATCAACATAGATACTATTGTATTGATACATTTGAGGGTTTCAGCCAAACCTTGGCTATTGCCAAGCCTTGTATCGACACTCATCTAGTGAGTGTCAATACTAAGCAGGCTGTATCTATACATACACACTTGTATCGATACATTTGAAGGTTTTCAAGCATAGTATTAATACATTTGTTCTTTGTATCGATACCAACCTTCAAAAATGTTTGTGAAATGATTTTTGTTGACTCAAATAAATCTAAAAAATTATTCTAAGTATAAATATACATTTTAGAGCATATAATTTTTAATAAATTACAAACTTAGTATTTTTCAAAATGCTTTTTAATTTAAACATAAATACCAAGTTGAGTATTCATTTAATTTAAGTTGTTTGTTATATCAAAATCTGAAATCAAGGTTAACAGATAGCTAGGTGGCAAGTTCTACTATTCGAATATGATATCATTTATGTAAGCCAAAAGGCAATCAAAGGAAGTGCCATTGATGAATTCTTAGCAAATCGAGCGCTTGACGATTATCAACTGTTGGATTTTGAATTCCCTAATAAAGACTTGATGAATATTACGGTTAAAGAAAAAGAAGAGCCATTGGGGGGATCTACATGGAAAATGTATTTTGATGGAGCATAAAATGCATTGGACCATGGAATTGGAGCAATTTTAATATCTTCAAAAGGGGATTATTACCCGTTTACAGCTCAGATAATTTTTGATTGCACTAACAATGTGGCAAAATATGAGGCATGTATTATGGCACTTTGAGCAGCATTAGAAAAGAAAGCCCAGGTATTGAAAGTATACAAAGATTCAGCCTTGGTAATTTACCAACTGCGTGGAGAATGGGAAATGCGAGACCCAAGGTTGCAGCAATATAAAAAATTAATTCTAGAATTACTAAAAGAATTCGAAGAAGCAAACTTCATTCATATGTTCCATAATGACAATCAAATGGCAGACGCTCTAGCCACCTTGGCTTCGATATTCAAAGTAAACAAGGGGCAGGAGGTGACACCCATTGAGATAAGTATTTATGAATTCCCTGCATATTGCCACAACATTAAGATTGAGGCAGATGGCGTTCCATGGTATCATGATATCAGAAATTATTTGAAGAATTGAGTATATCTGCTGAATACCTCAAAAACTGATAAAAGAACCTTAAAAAGGCTGGCATTGAATTTTGTTTTGGACAAAGAGATTTTGTATAAAAAAGTTTCGACCAAACATTGTTAAGGTATGTTGATGCTTCAGAGTAAAGAAAATAATAGAAAAAGTAAACAAAAGGTTTGTGGGATTCATGCCAATAGACATAAGATGGCAAAAGAAATCATGAGATTGGGCTACTTCTGGAGGACTATGAAGAGTGATTGTATAAGTACGCCCAAAAGTGCCATAAGTGTCAAATCTATGCCGACACAATTCATATCCTACCCTCACTGTTACATGTCATGACCATGCCATGGGCCTTTTTAATATAGGGTATGGATGTCATCGAACCTATTACTCCTGTAGCATCGAACCAACATCATTTCATCTTGGTGGCCATTGATTATTTCACCAAATGGGTGGAAGCCGCTTCTTTTGCAAGCGTCACAAGATTAATGGTGATTAAATTTCTAAAAGCCAATATCATTTGTAAATTCGGGGTCCTTGAAAGAATTACAATGGATAATGCCTCCAACTTGAATAATAAATTGATGATGGAGGTCTGTACCCAGCTTAAAATCTCTCATCATAATTTGATCACATATAGTCCAAAGATGAATAGGGCCATAGAAGTTGCGAACAAAAATATTAAGAAGATTACAGGAAACATGGTGAAGACTTATAAAGATTGGCATGAGAAGTTTTCATTCGCTCTTCTTGCTTATCGAACCTCAATACTGACCCCAATTGGGGCAACACCTTACTCATTGGTGCATGGCACGGAGGCAGTACTACCAATTGAAGTCGATATCCCATCACTTCGACTATTAATGGAGACCAAATTGGAAGAAGCTGAATGGGTACGAGATCGCTACAAATAATTGAACTTTATTGAAGAAAAGAGGTTGAAAGTGATCCAACATAGGCAAATGTAGCAGAAAATGATGATAAAGGCCCAAGATAAGAAGATTCATCTAAGACAACTTCATAAAGTAGAACTGGTGCTGAAGAAAATCCCCCCGATACAAGAAGATCCATGAGGCAAATGGGCACCCAATTGGGAAGGGCCCTATGTGGTTTGCAAGGCATTCTCAAGAGGCGTATTTATCGTTGCCAAAATGGATGGAGATGTCTTACCAAACCCTATCAATGCAGATAGTTTAAAGAAATACTACGCTTTAAAAAAATAAACAAAAAAACAAAAACAAACAAAAAAACAAAAAAAAAAGAAAACAAAAATCAAATGAAAACCCGAACAGGGTGTTCGATTAAAGGCAATATAAGGGGGAGGCTTCGAGTTAAACACCTGAAAGGGCAACTCAAGCAAAAAAAGAAATGATCAAATCGTAGGCATGATATGATCAAATGCATCTCTAAAAGATAGATCTATGAAAAAATAGATATTTTGTTCAAAAGAAATCTTTGAAGATCTAAATTCAGTTGTCCAGATCTTTTCTTTGACATTTACCATTATCTTTATGAACCTCTTCTTAGGCATTTTACCATTATTTTTGTAAAAAAAAAAAAAAAGCCAATATTCTACTTTCTTTCCTTCAAATGCAACCTTTGTTAGACTATCTTTTTTAATGTGCTAACATTTTTGCTAAATGATAATTAAGGACTTAAAGAAATAAAGATTGATTAAAATAGATAACAGACTAATTTCTTTGAGTTACTTTGGAATGAGGTCAAAACATTATTAAAAACCTTGGTTCATGTCTTAATTCCTTCAAACATTCTAGGAAGCATTAGAATGGATAACTAACTGTCTTAGATAGAATTCAGACAATGGAAGAAACTTAACCTCTTAAAAGATATTCATCATTTTGTTCCAGCTAGCAAGGGAGTTGATTGAAATGTCAGGTCCTTGTTACATTCTAAAAACCACAGATGGATTGAGAGAGGGCATCCCTCACACATTTCCAATCATATCCCTTTTCCTCAACCACTAGATGGTATTGATGCATCACAAAGTCTGTTTTATCTCAGGGTAGGATCATCACCCATATTTCCAATCATATCTCTTTTCCTCAACCACTAGAGGGTATTGATGCATCACAAAGTCCTGCTTTCTCTCGAGGTAGGGACATCACCATATTTCTAATCATATCCCTTTTCCTCAACCACTAAATGGTATTGATGCATCACAAGTCCTGTTTTACCTTGGGGTAGGGATATCGCCCATATTTTTAATCATATCCCTTTTCTTTAACCACTAGATGGCATTGATGCATCACAAAGTCCTATTTTCTCTCAAAGCAAGGACATCACCCATATTTCCAACCATATCCCTTTTTTTCAACCACTAGATGCTATTGACGTACCACACGACCACGAGGGGCATCCCCCACACATTCTTTATCATACCATTCTCTTTCAGTCACTAGATAATGCTAGTGCATCATAATCTGAATTCCTCAAAAGGCAAGAACAATTGTTTCTATAAAGACAACTCAGATTCAAGGCTGGCCCCTTACCACCATAAAGGTTCTCCATACTTTTTGAAAATGTTTTTAGGCTTTTAAAGTGGGTTGAATCACGATTAAGAAAATGAATGAAAAATAAAAAAATGAGTAATAAATCCAATCATGAAAATCAATGCACATTCACCATGCATCCATATTCATAATTGTGTAATTCATAGGTTTAAAACATTGAAGCAAGAAAAAAAACTATCAGAATGGATACTACTTCAAAATCAAAAGGAAAGTCAAGCTTTCTTCAAAGATCTCAAATATCAGATTACTTTAACCTTATTAAGGTTTGTCTCTAAGTGATTATACTTGGTTGAATTCTTACTTACTTGCTTATACTTGGTCAAGTCTTGCTACATTTTACTTGGTCAAACTTCTTTTCACCTCTGTTTGATGTGATGGTTTAGCCTTGGTCAAACCCTCTTTTCTTTTCATTTGATGTGATGGTTTAGCCTTGGTCAAACTCCCTTTTCATTTCGTTTGACGCAATGGTTTAGCCCTAGCCAAACTTATTTTTACCTCTGTTCGATGTGATGGTTTAGCCCTGGTTAAACCTCTTTTCACCTCTTTTGATGTGATGGTCTAGCCCTGGTCAAACTCTCTTTTCATTTCATTTGACATGATAATTCACCTTTGTCAAACTTTTTTTTACCTTTATTTGACATGATGGTTTAAACCTGGTCAAACTTCTTTTCACCTCTGTTTGACGTGATGGTTTAGCCCTAGTCAAACTCTTTTTTCATTTCGTTTGACGTGATGGTTTAGCTCTGGTCAAACCCTTTTTCTTTCATTTAACGTGATGGTTTAGCTCAGGTCAAACTCCCTTTTTATTTCATTTGATGTGATAGTTTAGCCCTGGTCAAACTTCTTTTTACCTCCATTTGACGTGATGGTTTAGCCTTGGTTAAATGTCTTTTCACCTCTGTTTGATGTGATGGTTTAGCCCTGGTCAAACTTTTTTTTACCTCTGTTTGACGTGATAGTTTAGCCTTGGTTAAATTTTTTTTCACCTCTGTTTGACGTAATGGTTTAGCCCTAGTCAAACTTCCTCTTTACCCTGGTCAAACTTCTTTTTACCTCCGTTTGACGTGATGGTTTAGCCTTGGTCAAATATCTTTTCACCTTTATTTGACGTGATGGTTTAGCCCTGGTCAAATTCCCTTTTCCTTTCATTTGACATGATAGTTTAGCCCTGGTCAAACTCTCTTTTCCTTTTCATTTGGTTTGACGTGATGGTTTAGCTCTAATCAAACTTTTTTTCACCTCCGTTTGACGTGATGGTTTAGCCCTAGTCAAACTTTTTTCCACCTCTGTTTAACACGATGGTTTAGCCCTAGTCAAACTCCCTTTTCATTTCATTTGACATGATAATTTAGCCCTTGCTAAACCTTCTTTTCACCTCTGTTTAATGTGATGGTTTAGCCTTGGTCAAATCCCCTTTTCATTTCGCTTGACATGATGGTTTAGCCCTGGTCAAACTCTCTTTTGTATCTCGCTCAACGTAATGGTTCAGCCTTGGTTGAACTTGTTACGTTTAACCTTAAGTATTACCTTTGATGTTTTATGGACCCATTGGTTTAGTCTTGGGTGACTCTTTTCATTTGTTGACCTAACTGCTTAGTCTCAGTTAATTTGTCTAACTGGTTGGTTTGTGCGTTTTTGCCTCGACCAACTCATTTTCAATATTAACTTCAGCGTAGGTTGAAAATTCCCCTTCTAATCAGTAAGCTCTAATATATATCTCATTTTTCTTGTAATTTGTGGCCCAAATGAAATTGTGTCTATTTGGTCCAGACGAAATTGTGTTTATTCTTGATTCTCAACAATGGACAAAGACCCATGTGTAGACACCTAATTTCGTCTGAGCTATCTGTCCGTAAAAGCCCCAAGTATCCGAGAATGGAAATGTAGTGGCCACTATGATGGAGGTCAACTTCTACCAGAACAGTTTCCCATTTTTGTAATTTTAATCAGTCATATGTAAATAACTATACACTTGATGGAAAAATCTATTTTTTCGGGTAAAAATGATGAATTCATGAAGGAAAAACTTTTGCTTTTGAACAAGTTCTTGACAAATTTTGGAAATTACCTTTGCGGATGATCTCACGATTAATTTTCCTATTTTTAGGAATTTCCTAAGATTTTTTTGAAAAACTCAGGAAATTAGTGGTCGGATATTTTTAACTACATCGGTGTGGTTATATGCCGATTCTCACCTTGAAAAATCATAAATATTCAAGGAGAAATATGTATTGGCGTTTTCTACCATGAAGCATCAAACTATAAATTTTATAAATTAATTTTGAATTTTGTAGTCTTACGAGTATCATACTCGTGAATTTTACTTTTGGTTCTTATTGATCTATTTTTAAAATTTTACAAGTTCATTTTCTTCACCTTAGAAATTAATATTTTGAATAATATGTGGTCTTGAATTTGTTTTACTTCAGTCTCAATGAAATTCTGTAATTTTTTTCGGTATTTAAATACGAGTTTTTCCTCACTCATAAACTTTTCGGTGGAATCCCCTCGAGTTTCAAACATCAAAATTCATACAATATTATTGTTTGATTCACATTAAATTAGTTTTGAAAAATTCATTTATTTTCATGAGTTTTGAATTTTTTTCTTCAAATTTCCATGTTTCCGAAATATGGAGTTTTCTACTCCGTAAATTTTGGTTCTTGTTGATCTATTTTTAAAATTTTACAAGTTCATTTTCTTCACCTTAGAAATTAATGTGTTGAATAATATATGGTCTTGAATTTGTTTTATTTCAGTGTCGATGAAATTCCATAATTTTTCTCGATATTGAAATACAAGTTTTTCTTTACTCGTAAAATTTTCGATGGAATCCTCTCGAGTTTCAAACATCAAAATTCATAAAATACTATTGTTTGATTCACATTAAATTAGTTTTGGAAAATTTATTTATTTTCATGAGTTTTGAATTTTTTTTTCAAATTCTCTTGTTTCCGAAATACGAAGTTTTCTACTCCGTAAATGTTTTCGGGGTGATGTTTCTTGGTTTATGATTTTTAAAATTCATCAAATATTATTATTTGGTTCACCTTAATTCAGTTTTCAAAAATTCATTCATTTTCGTGAGTTTCCATTTTGTCTTGAACTTCCTCCGTTTTTGAAAAATTGAGTTTTCTATTCCATAAATGTTTTCAGGGAAATTTCCTTCGGTTTAAAATTTTTAAAATTCATCTAATATTGTCATTTAACTCCCATTAAAACAGTTTGGAAAATTTTAATTTATTTCATGGGTTTTGAATTTTTTTTCATATATGTCAATTTTCCTATACTAAGGCATTTCTCGTAGAATTTTATGAGTTTTTAACTTCGAATCAAGATCTTATGCACCATTTCATTTCTAAAATTTTGTCTATGATAAATTAACATTAATTCCAATTTTATTTTGATTTTTGGAAATTTTATTTTATTTCATTTGTTTTACTTTTTTCAACTAATTACATGCTAACTAGCTTGTTTTCTCACCCAATTACTTTCTAACCAAGTTGGTTACATCCCAATTACCCATTACATGAGTTGATCAACTTTATCATGAGTTTGATAATAGAGTGGCTTGTACGAAAAGATAACAAGAGCATGGGCTTATGACAACAATTATGGTTATCCAACCTAACAAGTCATCTTCACATCAAATAAACAAAAAAAAAGAAGAAGAAAAAGAAAAGGGGGCCATTCGGCCACTCCATTTGGGCAACAATATTGTCGCCCCTTCCTCTATAAATAGAGGACATGTTTCTTCATTAAGGAGTTTTTGGGGGAAAAGAGGAAAAAACTAGAGGAAAAAAAGAAAAAAAAAAGAGAAAAAGGAAAAAAAGGGAAAAAAATAAAACTAAGATAAACTCTTGCCCTTTTGATTTTTAGCCAAGGTAATCACCTTCTTCCTTCCTATTTCTTGTTGATTTCATGGTCATTTTGTTGTAATATCACATGTATATATGTTGTCTTGCTTGATTTGTGGTAACTTGGTTGTTATATGTTTGAAAGTTTATGTTTTTATGCATGAAAATGGTGTATACATGTGTTTTACTTGTTTTTCCATCATGAAAATTTTGTTTGCTTGATGAATCCCACCTTGGCCGAACCTAATCTTGAGTGGATGACGATGGTTTTGGTTAGTTTTAGCTTAGAATTGATATTAATATATCATTTTGTAACAAATGTTAAACTTACGAACCAAACCGAAAAAAATGGAAAATTTTTGTTCTAACAAATCTCATGTTTGGCTGAATCTTAATGAGTATTTTTGCCATGTTTTGCTGTTGATTCCAAGCTGATTTCATGCCTTAATAATGTGTTTTCATGATGGTTTTGGTTGACTAAGGACTAAATTGCAAATGTCTAAAAGTTTAGGGGTTAGTTTGCAAAGTATTGTAAAATTTGTAATTTTTGGTGTATGGTGTTGGTCCTAATATTGCACATGGCATATTGTAAATGTTTGTATATATTTTTCTACATGATTTAATGATTTTAGAGATGCATAATCATATGTAGACTTAATTGAAAAAAAATGTATAAATAAGGGGACCAAATAGCAAAATTTAAATTTTAATAATAAAATCAATTTTTAACCATATTTTTGGCTTTTAATATTCCTATGGTTATTCGTAGGGGGTATAAAAGTCTTTAAAACTTTTCATATCTTTTTGGTTCTCAATTAAGTTACGAAATAAAAAAATAATAAAATAAAATAAAATAACAAAGGTAATAAATTGAAAACTTTAGCCTAACGGTAAAAAGAAGTGACCAAATCTTGCTTGTAATTCTCTATGTGATTTTTCATGGTTATTTTGATTTATTTAATACTTAATTTTATATTTTAACCATGTTGGAGCCAACTTGTAATTTTAGGGAAGCTTAGGGACCACTAGGGAAATCTAGCATTTTTAGGCTAAACTAGTTATCTCTAGCATGAAATCACTCCCTTAGAATATTTTTAAATATTTTTAGCATTCAATTGGTTCTTCGGTGGGGTGCCAAAAATATTAAAACCTTTCGTATTCTTTTAGTTCTCCATTAGGGTTTGAAATGCAATTTTTGAAAATTTAGAGACTTAATGCCATTTTCGCTTGTTAGTTTATTTTAAAATTTAAATCACCCATTTTGGGTTTTTTTTAAATGTTTTTAGCATTATTAATCAATTAAGGACTAGTATTCAATTTTGAGAAATTTAGGGACCCATTAGCAATTTTCATACTTTAGGTCATTTTTGTAATCTAAATTACCCATTTAGAGTAAGAATCATCATAACTTGTCCTTTCGAGTCCATTAGGGGTACCGGAATACTCTAATGTCAAAGGTATACCCTAAAGGCATTTTCATAATTTTCTTCATCGAGATGCTTTTATGCCAAAGGTGAATGTTTAAGGTTCCTTTAGCCTTTTAAGGTCATTTTTTTAGTCCATTAGGGGTATCGAGATACTTTTACGATGAAGGTATACCCTAGAGGCATTTTCATAATTTTTCCTCATCAGGATGCTTTTATGCCAAAGTGAATGTTTAGGGTTCATTTAGCCTTTTTAGGTCATTTTTGAGTCCATTAGGGGTATGGGGTATTTTCATGTCGAAGGTATACTCAAGGGACATTTTCATAATTTTCCTTACCAGGTGCGGTAGTGTCGATGGTGAGCCTTAGGAATATTTTAATTTTCCTTAGAACCTAATCCTGAGTAGTTACTGGGTGCCTTAGTGTCAATGATAAGCCTTAGGAATATTTTAATTTGCTTTAGAACCCATCCTAAGTAGTTACTGGGTGCCTTGGTGTCGATGGTAAGCTTTAAGAATATTTTAATTTGCCTTAGAACCAAATCCTAAGTAGTTACTAGGTGGCTTAGTGTCGATGGTAAGCCTTAGGGATATTTTAATTGTTCTTAAAACCTTGTCTTAAGTAACCACCAGGTGTTTCTATCTCGAAGGTATACTTTAAGGTTCATTTTTCTTTTATCTTTTTAGTCCTTAGATTCGAATTAGTGCTTTAGTGTCTAGACCAAGTCATAGGTCTTTTATTTTTTTCAAATAAAATTCATATGTCTTTATAAAATAAAGGTAATGTCTCGGGGTTAGAATGATGCATGAAACTCCTCCTACCCATATGTGATAGGGGTTTTACGGATCATTCTAATGACGAGATACCCTTTTCAAAATGGAAATCAGGAATTTTATACAAATAAAAACCTCTCACATTCTGCCAGGTACTCTAGTAGGATGTGAAAGACATTTTGGTTTTTTAGAACCTTTTATGTCCCTTGGGTTTTCTGTTGGGGTATAAAAGGGAATAATAAAAACTTTCATGTCCCATTGGTTTTCCAATGGGGGTGCGTAAGACGTTTCGATTTTCAAAATGCAAAACCTCAATTTTCTCTCTTGAAATAATAAAATCTTATTTTAACAATATGGGAATTGTAATTAAGTACCACATATTGAAGCTAGATAAAAACTTAAAGTTCAAATTAACCATGGTCAATAAGGCACCAATTTTGGGCACCACAAGAGGGTCGATCCTTACTTGTGGCTTAACCAACTCTTGAACCCTTAAAAACGATCTCTGGTACTTCGTAGACCATGGAATTAATGTTTAGGGTTTTGTGACCCTTAAAGTATTAATTCCAATAGGTTACCAATCTCAACTAGCCAAAACGGATTGGTGGCAACTCTAAATAAATGGTCATTTTGTGATAACTATTTAGGGTTAAGATGGGCAAACGATTCCTTTTAACTACCGAGTCCCCATAACTAAGAGAATATTAATATCAACATAGCCCAAAAAAAAGAGAGAAAAGAATAAATAGTTTTGAAATAATGGTACATCACCAATTTTATAGTCAAGGGCCATTTAAGTCAGGCTTGTCAAGATTCACATCCAGGCCACGTTATGACAGCGACCAGTCAGATGAACCAGAATGGAAAATGTATTTCGATAGGGCTTCAAACTCTTTAGGCCAAGGAATTGGGGCAATCTTGATATCCCTAAAAGAAGACTACTATCCTTTCACTACCAAGTTAGATTTTGATTGCACAAATAATGTGGCAGAAGATGAAGCATTCGTTATGGGATTCTGCATAGCAATTGAAAAAAGAAAAGCTCAAGTGTTGAAGCTTTATGGAAATTCAGCTCTAGTAATTTATCAATTATTTGGGGAATGAGAAACTCAAGATTCGAAGCTGGTGCAATATCAAAAGTTGATTTTTAAATTTATTAAAAAAGTTTGAGAAAGTGAACTTCATCAGTTTGCCTCAAGATGAGAATTAAATGACAAATGCTCTAGCCATCTTTTCCTCGATGTTTAAAGTAAATGAGAAACACAAAGTAATCTCAATTCAGATGAGCTTATACAAGTCTCCCTCACATTATTATAATATCAAAGAATAAGCAGATGGCCACCCATGGTATTATGATATTAAAAGATACCTCAAGGATTGAGAAACCTAGACAACGCCTTTAAAAATGACAAAAAGACATTAAAGAGGTTGGCAATGAGTTTTGTCCTAGATGTAAGATCCTTTACAAGAAATATTATGACCAAACGCTATTAAGATACGTGGATGCTTCTAAATCACAAAGAATTTTGGAAGAAGTACATGAGGCGGTTTGTAGAATTTATACCAATAAGCATAAAATGGCAAGATAAATCATGAGTTTAGGCTACTTTTGGATGACTATGGAAAGTGATATATTAAGTATGCCCGAAAATGTCACAAGTGCCAAGTCTATGTAGACAAGATCCATGTACTATTTTTGCCATTGCATGACATAACTACTCCATGGCCTTTCTCTATATGGGGCATGGACATTATTGGACCAATTAACCCTATATCTTTGAACCGTTATTGTTTCATTTTAGTGGCTATAGACTATTTCACCAAATGAGTTAAAGTTGCCTTGTAAGCAAATGTACCAAGTTCAATGGTGATAAAATTCCTAAAATCAATATCATTTACCGATTCAGAATCCCTGAAAGGATTATAACAGATAACGCCTCTAATTTGAATAATAAACTGATGACAAAGGTGTGTGTCCTACTCAAAATCTCGCATCGTAATTGGATGCATACCATGTACTGATGAACAGAGTGGTAGAGGTAACTAATAAAAATATCAAGAGGATTATGGTAAAGATGGTGGAAACCTATAAGGATTAGCTAGAGAAACTCCCTTTTACCCTCTTAGCTTATCGAACTTTAGTTCAGACCTCTACTAGGCAACACCTTACTCATGAGTCTATGGCACAAAAGTTGTTCTACCAATTGAAGTTAAAATTCCCTGACTTTAGGTATTAATGGAGACCAAGTTAGAGGAAGCTGAAAGGGTTCGCATTATAAACCATTGAATTTTATTGAAGAGAAAAGGCTAAAAACTATTCAATATAGACGATTGTACTAGAAAAAATGATGAAACCTTACAACAAAATGCTCCGCCCAAGGCAATTTCACGAATGAGAGTTGGTACTAAATAAAATTTTAGCCAAAAAGATCCACACGGAAAATGGGTGCCAAATTGGGAAAGGCCTTATGTGGTGCAAAAAGCATTTTTAAGAAGGGCATTAATTTTGGTAGAAATGGATGTGCATACTTTACCCACCCTATTAATTCTAACAATGTAAAAAACTATTATGCCTAAAAGGCAATATCATTTAAAAAATAAAGAAAATAAATAAAAAATGGATAAAAACCCAAAAATGGCATTTGAACAAAGTGTTGAAAAAGGGAGGCTTCGATTTGAAAACTCAAAAAAAAAGGGCTCAGGTATTTGAAAAAAAAACATACAAGGTGGAAATTGCTAAAAGGTCGAGGCTAAAAGGAAGGCAGAGGGCAACAAAAATATCTTTAAGAGATTGATCCACGTAGGAGCAATATTCCATTCAAGAAAAACTTTTGAAAGACTAAATCGGAGATTTTGCTTTCCTGAGTAACAACCAATTTTGTTTTGTACCTTATTCTTATTCTTGTTGAAAAACCAATATTGTGTCTCATCTTTCTGTTGCAATATAAATACATATTTTTATCATCCATACCTTCATCAAATCCTCTAGTCATGCTAGCATTTTTTATAAATGATGGTAGACATTTTAGAAATAAATCACAAAGATTTTTTTATATTACTTTGGACTTAGGTTTTCAATTCATCTCTTAGTTAGTATTTCAATTCTTCAAACATTCTAGAAAGATTTTCAATTTTAGAAATAAACGGATGATGTGGTTGAATAACATCAAAGAAAAAAGAACTCAGGAATGGTGGTTAAAGAACATTTTTAATAAGAAGAAAGATAAATCCTTTCACAAAATTCCTCAAAAGGAAAGCTGAATGCATATACAAACCACCTTACCCAAAGAAAACAATATCCATAACATTTTTTTACAATGCCTTTGAATCCAAGTATAGGAGTAGGTTCCTTTTACACTTATCATTTTCTCAAGATATCTTAAATTTAAGGTTCAGGCACTGGCTCGTTTGGCCAAAAAGAAAAATAAAGGTCCATAACATTTTGTAAAGATACCTTCAACTCTAAATAAAGACACGAACTTATGTTACCAAAAGAGAAAAATCCTTATAACATTTTTTAAAATACCTTCAATTCCAAATATAGATCAAATTAGATACTATTCATAAAAACTTGTAAATCCAAAATATAATGAAATCATGAGAATTTATCATATACATTTTGCATGTATTTGCACTTACATTCAATGATTTACAGATTAAAAGCGTGACAACTACAAAAAAGTAACAATCATGCTTACTTCTTCAGAATTAATGATAAGTCCTTCATGCTTTTAAGGGATTAAGTATCAAATATTATCTCACTTTATTTACTCGTATGGCTTTTCCTGGTCAACCTTTTACTTGTTGACTCATATGGTTTTATCTCGGTTAACTTTTTAAACTCATTGACTTGTAAATTTTCATCTCGATCAACCTTTTAAACTTGTTAACTCACATGGTTTCATCCTAATCAATATTTTAGACTTGTTGACTTATAGGATTTAGTCTCGATCAACCTTTTAGACTTGTTACTCATATGGTTTCTGATCAACCTTTTAGACTTGTTAACTTGTATGGTTTCATCCTGGTCAACCTTTTAGACTTGTTGACTTTCATGGTTTCGTCCTAATCGGCCCATTTAAACTTGTTGTACAGTTTCATCCTGGTCAAATTTTTAAACTTGTTGCCTTAAATAGTTTCATCCTAGTTAACTTTTTAGACTTGTTGACTTGTAAACTTGTTGACTTCTAGGGTTTCATCCTGGTCAACCCTTTAAACTTGTTGACTTATGTAGATTCATCTCGATCAACCCTTTAAACTTGTTAACTCGTATGGTTTCATCCCAATCAACCCCTTAAACTTATTGACTTGTATGGTTTCATTCAGTCAACACCTTTAACTTGTTGACTCATAAGTTTTGTTCCGATCAACCCTTTAGACGGGTTAACTTTTATGCTTTCACCTTGGTCAACCTGCCCTAGTCAACCTATCATATTTAGGTTTCACCTTGGTCACCCTTAATTGACTGTTATGGTTTCATTGTGGTCAATCCCTTTAGACTTAGGTTTCACCCCAATCAACACTTTAAACTTAGGTTTATTCTTGTGATCATCCTAACCTAGGTTACAGCTTTGGTTATTGTATTTCATTTTAATGCATATATTCAATTTAATTTAGTTTATTTCTTTCAAGACTTGACTGCCCAGACAAAATTGTGTTCATTTGGGTCTTTACTATATTCCTGATTCTCAGTAGCGACCAAAGAAGGACAACTGTAGATATTTGATTTCATCTAGGTATTTTCTTTGATAAGTCTTAAATACCCAAGATTAAGAATATAGCAGCTGCCAAGTCAAAGGTTGACTTCTTCTAGGAAGATTTAGCATTTTTAAGATCTTTTCAATCATGTCTAAATGGCTGCATGTCCATAAGATGGAAAAAGTGAGTTTCAAGGGTCATAAGGAATAAATCCCAAATAAAAATGATGAATATTCAAAGGAAAAGTTTGTTTTTAAATATTTTCTTGTCAAACTTTAAAGTTCATTTTTGTAGATGATGTCACGGTCAGATGTCTCATTTCTAGGAATTTTTTGAGATTTTTTGTAAAATCTGAAAAGTTGATTATCGTATATTTTTATCGATACATGTACAGTATTTATGCCAATATGCACCTCAAAAAATCAAAAATATCCCAGGAAAAATCTTTATTGGCATTTTATACCATGAAGTGTCAAGTTATTAGATTTATTTATTAAATTTAAATTTTTCATGATACCGTAAGTATCATACTCATGAAAATTTTTTAGATAAAATTTGTTTTGAATTTTAAATTTTCATCTTTATTATTTTTATATATTAAAATTTTAACTAATGTGTTGAAAAAAAATCATTTTTATAAAATTTGAACATATTTTTAGAAATTTCCCATTTCTAAATTACGGAGTTTTCTACTCCATAAATTTTTTTGATCATATTTTTCTAACTTTATAATTTTTAAAATTCTTTAAAAATTTTAATTAAATTCATATTAAACTAGTTTTTGAAAATTCAATTTATTTTATGAGTTTTCAATTTTTTCAAAAATCAAATTTCTTATATGAAGATTATTCTCTTAAAATTTTATAAGTTTAGAATTTGTAATTGTCTTTTTCTTACGCTTAAAATTTCTCAAAATTTTCCTTTAGATTTCAACACTTGAGATTTTAATGAATTTTTTTTTTTATTGTTATTTCGGGCCAAATTTCCTTAATGGGCCTCAAATTTTCAAATTTTGCGAATAAGCCCAATAAACCCAATAATTTCTCAAAAAACCCAATAACCTCGCCAAGCCCATTTTTGTTTTTTCCCAAGCCTATTTCATTTTTTACAAGCCCAATAAGATTATTTATGGTTATTCCATTAATTTTCTAATAAAGCCCAATTAGGCCCATTTTAATTTTACGACAAAACAGAGTAATGTTCATTCTTTTGAAGATTTTTATTAATTCTTTTTGGGTCCCAAATTTCATATGGATATTTAATTAGGCCTTTTACATGTTTAAAATCATAAATAAATTTATTAAGTCATAACTTCTAATTTCTTATAATTTAGTCCTTTCAAATCATTTTTTTCATAAAATTTGTAATTATGACCCTATTTTTTTTTCGTTTTTTCCATTCTCAAAATTTTGTTACATTTATTTTAATTCTGGAATTTAGTGATTTATTTACATGAACTAGTTCGGTTGGAATTTAATTTTTTTAACTAATTTAGTTACATTTTAACTATATATTAAATTTATATTTTCTTAAATCATTATAAAATCTAGGGTTAGCCCACATTAGGCTTTTTGACTATTATGACCTAGAAAAATCTACCAAATAAATTAACAAAGTAAATAAAAAAATAGAATTTTGCAAAAACTCCTAGAGCCAATTCGGCCAAAGGGTATACTTATACCCCTTGGCTAAATTCCATCCCCTATAATGCAGGATGGTTTTTTCATTTTAGAGACTTTAGCCTTGTTGTACCAAAAAAAACTAAAAGCACATAATTTTCTTAAATTTTCAAGCTTTTCAGGTAAAAATACTTACAAATTTTTTAGTTTTTGTAACTTTCATTTGGTTTTTTTTTCCTTTTTGTGAACCAAAATCATGCTTGTGCTCACGAACTTTAATCCATGTTGAAAGGCCAAGTACGATATCTATGAATAGAGTTTCTTAATTTTCTTTTTTTATTTAGTTTTTATTAGTAATATGTTGATTTTTATCAAGTTTATTTGTGATTGTTGATAGAAATAATGTTATTTTTATTTATATATTTTTGTGTTATTTTTCTCAATATTTTTATGTTGATTTATTCATTATTTATCATGTTTCTATGCATATTTATGTTTGGTAAAAATTATGACATGCATATATCTTGATATTCATAAAAATATTTGATGAAAAAAATATTTCTTGATGAAATGCATGCTGGTTGAAATCCCTATAAGCCTTGGGTAATTTTTCATACTTGATTTTATGATGTTTGGATTATTTTGTAACATTTGAAACTTGTAAGAGCTTAAAAATAATTTTCCAAAAATTTTTACAATCTTAAAAAGGTGATTCCAAGCTTGACTGAATCTCATCTTGATGACTTTGTAATGTTTTAATTTTTAGGTTATTTTGTAGATACAAAAAATTTAAGGACCAAATTGCAAAAATCAAAAAAAATTTCATGGCCATTCAAACTTGGTTGAGAGCTTCTTGGACCCTTAAAAGAAGTGTTTTTGACATGTTTAAATGTATTTCATGCATTTTTAACCTTTTAAAAGGCTTTTTTGCAATTTTAAAAAGTTAAAAGGCTTGTTTGTAAAATTTGAAAAAAATTGTTTTAAGGCCATGTGTGCTTGGCTGAATTGTTCTTGTGACTTTTGGAATGATTTCCATGATTTTTGGTTTTTTTCTTTTTTACGTTTATTTATGATTTTCTCTAATGTAAAGACTAAATTGCAAAAGTTTTGCATTCATTAGGAATAGCCTAGCATTTTAAGGGCAAAATGATCATTTTAACATTAAAATTTCTCATTAGGGTATTTTGGTCATTTAAATTGTTTTTAGCATTCCTATGATTTTCAAGTAGGGGTGTAAAAAGAATTATAACTTTTTGTATTCTTCTGGTTCTCCGTTAGGTTACAAAATGCAATTTTGAGAATTTCGAGACTTAATTGTAATCTTTACATTTTAGGTAACTATTTAATACTCTAATTACCCATTTAGGATAAAATTGTCATTTTCTACCATTTTTGAGTCCTTAGGATTACCGAGATATTTTCACGATGAAGGTATACCCTATGGGCATTTTCCTAATTTCTTTTATAATCGAGTCCTATGTAGTCACCAAGATTCTTTCATGACAAGGGTATGCATTAAGGATAGGTTCATATTTTTATGATCATTTTGAGTCTTCTAGAGGTGCCGAGATACTTTCATATCGATGGTATACCTTAGAAAAATTTTGGTAATTTTGCATTAAAACCAAATCCTTTAGAGTTACTAGGATACTTTCATGTTGAAGGTACTCTAAGGGATATCTTGGTCTAATCGATCAGGTTTGAGTCCTTTAAATCTAGGTTCGTACGTATAGTTGAAATTAAGTCTTAGGACAAATTTTATTATTTATTATAAAATAAATTTTTTTTTTAAATTTAAGGCAATGTCTCTGAGTTAAAGTAGTTTGTGGAATTTCTCCCAGTATATGAGAGTGATTCTATAGATTATTTTAATAACAAGATATCCTTTTCAAAATAAAAATCGAGATTTTTTTGAAAAGCATGGAAACAAAATCTTGTGTAGTCCTCTAATTTTCAAGCAAGATACGTAAGAGACTTTAATTGTTAAAATAAAACCTTTCATATTCCTCTGGCTCTCTAGTGGGGGCATGAAGGATATTTTGACCTTTCGTATTCCATTGGTGCTCTACTGGGTTCGAAAGATACTTTGTTTTTCAAAAAAAATTACAAACTTGATTTTCTCATTTGGAATAATAAATTTGTTTCATAAAATTTTATATTTTTGATATATGTGGAATTATAATTAAATATCAAATACCAAGATTTGTATAAAAATTAGAATTTAAATTAACAAGTGGGTAATAGGTATCAATTTTTGAGCATCACAAGAAAGATCAATCTTTAAGCATCACAAGAAAGATCAATCTTTACTCATGATTGTAACTGACTCTCGGACCCTTTCATATGATCTTTGGTACAAACGCAGACTTGGAAGTTTCTTTAGGGTTTTGTAACCCTTAAAAATACGAACTCCGATAGATAACCAATCTCACCTAGCCAAAATAGATTACTGGTGTTTCCAAGATCAATGGTCATTCCATAACGACTATTTAAGGTTAAGTCAAATGAGCGATTCATCTCGATGCCTTGTCCTCAAACCCAAAAAATAAGAAAACTAATAATGATATGGGCCCATAAAAATAAAAGAATAATTATATGTAAATATATATAAGAACGAGGAGTATACTTGCCTTTTAAATCGAGCTGGTCAAGACTCATACCTAGGCTACGTTGTAACAACTTACAAGAACTAATAGGGATTGAAGCATGTGTAGACGCTACACCATGAACATTCTTATTCCAAGATATTTGGTGAAAAGATCGAATTACACTGACAGGTTTGTTGAAAGGTGTCAAAGAGGTCATCTTGACTCTACAACATTTGGTTGGTCATGATGGGCTGCTAGATCCTGCTAATAATCTAAGTTCATAAGTAAAAATCTATGTGTAATAATGTAGATCTTGATTTATGTTCCTTGCCAAGATGTTGGGAACCTAATGGGTCACATAGACATAATTAAATAAAAAGCACAATGTGGACTTAATTGAAAGAATTCAGTTAAGATTTAATTAAGACATAACTTGCTTTCATGAAATCTAACTAAAGATGTCTTAACATTGCAATAAAGATAAGAATGTCTTATCAAGACATTGTGTAATTATATAAATGTCAATGTGTGTGTCTTAATTGATTTGGATATATCCAAATGTGAATGAGTTTCCCATTGCCTGTGAATTTCACTAAGAATCAAATTCATCCTTTTATTAATTATCTTGGTCGATTGATATTCCTTGGTGACTAAGGTTGATTTGATAATTATTATCCAACTATAAATTTGGATTTACATGAAGTAAAATAGTTTACTTAGGCAAAAAGTTTAATTAAGAATTAAAATCTAGCATGTAAATTCTTAAGTTAGCCTAAATCACCTAGCTAGTCTAGTGGCTTTTTAGTTAACAAAACCACATTATCTTTGACTAGCTTGACCAAACATGAGCATGGGTTCAACCCATGACATTAAAGTTAATGACATGACCGAATATTGACAACTTGAGATGGAAGTGTTCTATCTCATGTAAGAGTGTTTGCTATTTGTCAAACTTCTCCAAGTTGTGCACATAAAGTGTATTAGTATAAAGGGAATTTATGAGGATCATAATTCTTTTGAGACTTGGTAAATTGCTGGAGTTTTCCTCTAGGAGAAAACATAAGAATTCCAATTAGCCAAAATTCACAAACACCAACCTTTTTTGGAAATTTCTTCAAAAATTTTTTTCTTGTTTTTAAAATCTTGTTCGATTTTCACTAAAAGTTTCACACCTTAATCACATTTGAATATAAGTTTGTCCCAGACCATTATTTGGTTACTCTTTTAAATATTCGAGATGGGTTATGAGATAAATTTCATATCAGTCCCATTTTTTTATGATTTTCATTTATTTTATAGAATATTTATCTGCTATGACTAACCTATTTCATATGTATATTCAACATGATATAAAAACTTCCATGATTATCAGCTTGTTTCCTCAAATAAAGGCAATATTTTTGGGTTAAGATCTTTTTCGAGTCTTTTGCCATTTTATTAGGAAAGATGTTGAGATTTGTTCCAAACTCGAAATATCTTTTTCAAAGGTTAACCCGTAAAATATTTTAAATGCAAAAAATTTATGTTCCATCGAGTTTTAAGAGCTTGAAATGTTTTTAACAAACTCTAGATTATTCATATTTTAATCATTATTGAAATTTTTGAGATTATGGCCAAATATTGAGATTTAAAAAATCAAGAAAAAATAAACTCAAGATAATATACGGCTAGATGGTACTGATTTTGGAGCATCATGAGGTGCGAATCCTTCCCCATGTGTATCAAACTTCTAAACCTATTCTTTTCTACAAGATTTCAAATGCAGCCTTTAAAAATCAATTCTTTTTGCTAATTTCAAATTTTCTAAAGGGGATTAATTTTAATAGATATTTAATCGCACCTAGCCAAAAGGATAGATGAGGACTCCAATTTCCCAACTATTTTGTAATAGCTATACAGAAGGTTGAATTTGTTTTGAGTGGTGAGGCCTTACTCCAAACAAGATAAGATTTTTTTCCTACTCTGATATGCCAAGATTCGCATCCTAAACTTGTTACAATAGCCTTGGTGACTCTACTAAGGATTTTAAAGAGTCAAGCCGCGACCAAGTTGCATGTTATCTAAGTTTCAATTTTCTTGGTTTTAATCTATATTCAACCATAATCCCCTCATTGGTTATTATTGTATTTATTTTGGTAATTTGCTATGTGGGTTACTAAATTTGTTCCCTGTTTTCTTTCTATAATTGTTAAGGTGTTTTCAAATTTTCATTTCAAAAAAATTGCAAAAAAAAAAGGTTTGTAGATTTTCCTTCACTATGCAACAATTTATACATTAGACTCTCTATTAGACTACTAGGGAGAGCATAGGCCACCCAATAATCTTAAATGGAAATGAGTAGCTACACATTCATGATGACCCTCCGTATGGGCTAGCAAAAACTTATAGGGTATAAATTACTTATGTTTTTGTGATGACCTCCATATGAACATAAGAACATATAGCCGCCCGAATTGAACTCTTTCCACCAAAAAGCCTACGATGGCAACGATTGAGATGCCTTACTAGTCCTTATTGAACTATAGTAAGGAACAATTTGGGGAATCTTTTCTTAGAGCCATTCCTAACTACATATAGAGAACCATAAGGGCTAACCTTAGTACAGCCATGTCGAATTTTTAGAGGTAACCCAAACATTAGGTACACTTAATTTTTTGTAACCCGAACACGTTAAACAAGTGGTGATGAACTAACATTGGTCCTTATCATGATTATTTGTCTCTTGAAGGTACTATACCATCTTAAAGTTGTCTGGGCAGTTCATTATGTTGCCTGATGTGCAGCTAACATCCACAATAAACTGAGCCACAATGAATGAACATCGTCAATAATGGTAAAATTTTTGCCCCATTGATGCCATAATGGCTTAATAAAGAGTCGAATGTTGTTGGGTCAAGATGTTATATTGTCCGATTGATGACTAACGTTTGTAATAAATAGGCCACGGTCTACAAACATCATGTCGCCATAATGGCTTAATAAACCGAGCTAGGATGAACGAACATCACTGCTCATGATGTTATCTTTGCCTTATAAATGTTGTGTTTGTTAATAAATGTGCCCTAAAGTAAATCAGATTAGACTTAAGGGCATACAATCGATAATGCAAACCTATCACTACATCATAGCAATACAAGGTTTTTCTTCATGTTAGTGGCATTACTAATAATCATGAAACTATTGATTAGATGAAGCCCATAAGGCCTTACAAAGAAATTATAAAGCATTATAATTATAAGATCCTTATGCATTAAAGCCATGTTCTTAAAATGCTAAAACTATTTCTCATCATCGTATTGCTAAGACAGGGCATTAGTGATGCTCAAAAACTAGCATATGTTATGCCTTCTTATTTATGAAGTAAGCAACCAATCCCATAAATTAAATTATAAAGGATACTTGAGATTGCATATGGGTGATTGATTTATAGAAACTAGTTCACTGAACATAGCCTGTGTACGAACTTTAATTGATATTAGTCACTAAGTGTTTATGAAAATGTTCCTTCTTATTTATGAAGTAAGCAACCAATCCCATAGGTTAAATTATAAAGGATACTTGAGATTGCATATGTGTGATTGATTTATAGAAACTAGTTCACTGAACATAGCCTGTGTACGAACTCCAATTGATATTAATCACTGAAGTGTTTATGAAAACGTTCTCATGTGCCAGTTGTGTAACTAGTCTCCAAACTAGTTATAGCAAGTAATCTTGTATGAGAAGTGTAATACTTTGATTTCATTTGAAAAGGTCCACAAGGATGGATGCTTACAATTTGGTGATTTTAGGTCTAGCATGAACCAAAGGAAGGTAGACGAGTGATTTAAAGACGATTTACCACTCTTAGCGACATTGGAGATGTATTCTATTTATTCTTGTTATGGAAGTCTTTGGCCAAAGCACGACGAATTTAGAAGAAATCGATTTTCTAAATTCATAACACTAGCCATGAGTGACATGAATTAATCTAGATTGAAACATAAGTAAACATTGCACTATGCTCATGTTTATTCTAGGATATTAGTGAAAAGATTAAATTACACTAATAGACTTGCACATTTGACTCCTTAACATCTGGATGGTCATGATGGGTTGCTAAGTCCCACTCTTGATCTATAAACATGATTAATGAGATCAATTATTTATATTACCAAAATGTTCAAAACTTAATAGTGAAACATAATAAAATGAACTAATTAGGTCAAAACCGTAATTTAATTATTACTTAATTAAATAAAATATATATTACTAAGGACTTAATTAAATTAGTTCAAGGTTTATTAAAATATAAATTATATTTATGAAATCTAATAATGATGCCATAGTAAAGTGATAAAGATAAGATTATCTAATCAAAGCAATGACTAATAGTAGATAAGATTGTCATTATGGTTGTCTAATTGAGCAAATGACTCTGCCATTATGTCCAAATTAATAGTGCTTCAAAGGTTACATTTGAAAATTTCAATTTCAAAAAAAGAATTCAAATTTAAAAAATAATGTAAAGTATGCGATAAAATAAATATAAATGTAATATAAATGATTATTTTTCAAATTCATGTTTTTGCTGGATGCCTATTTAATGGTGAATTTAAAATTTGTAAATTTGTGATTCATATTTGTATACCTTTCAAATACATAATCATATTAAGTTATTACTAATTTATACATAATGCATATATTTCATTCTCACAATTATACAACAAATGAAATCCAAATCTAAACTTTCAAAGAGATCCGAACACAATATCCAAACAAAGCGAAGGTATAAAACCAACATTTGGAGAAGAAAACGATTTCCACCCCTATCCCTCTTTTATATCTTTAGAAAGGAAAAATAGGGGGAAAAGTTATCAGTATTAGCAAAAAGGTTAAGGACATAAGATAGGTTCACATATTTTCATGGTTGTTGCACGTGATCAAGTTCATATTCATATATATGGGCCAAAGAGAAGTTCCTATGTTTAACGTGGTTTTACATGTTCAGAACTCCTAATCATGTGAAATTCTCAATATAGCTGAAATCCTTTGTTCGAAACCCAACCGTTCAAGGAAGAACTCAGCAAGTGATGTAAGCCTCTAAAGAATCTTCGAATGCTATTCCTGGGAAAGAAACAGTCACAACAAATAATACTAAGAACACTTGAACATATAAGCACAAAAACTGAATACGACCAGCGCATAAACTAACGACTAAAAATATAATTGACAACCATACGTTAAATGATAAAGAAAGCATGTGTATCTACAACTCAAGCATAAAAAACCTAGTTCCTAGTTCATTTCAGACAAACCAGACTTCACTCAAGATGAAACACATAAACCCATTAACTAGAGAGGTAGCTTGTCACAAATTAGAAAAATTTTAAAAATAGCATAAATCAATGGAGTCTTTAAAAATTTTAACTGATACAAGCCATGAATTAAAAACTGTACCATGCTCAGACATAAATTAAATTAAGTTGATCAAAACTCAAACATATTTGAACTCAATCATTGTTTCTAAGATTGTTTAACAAATAAGTCAAACTTGAGCTCAAGGGTGCTTTAGACCATTTAAGCCAAGTTATATGATCACTTACAAGTTGCTGGCTGTTTTTTCGTTTTTCATTTTTTTTTTAAATATAGAAGGAACATTATGGTTCAAACCTAAGATCTCTACCCAAAGCTCATCCCACACTCAGAACTTGAATTCAGCCAAGTGGCTATCTAGATATATATATGCATCTCAGAAACTTGTGCAGAGACACAGCATCCAGTACAACACCGAATAGAGGGGAGACTCCTACTTTTAAAGAATTGGGGACATGCACGAGGGAGGCAAGAGTTGTCACTGTTTATTCTTTATGGTCAATTTTTTAAAATTTTGACCTAAATATTTTATATTTTAATGGATCAAATTCTAAAAATATATTTCTAAAAACTACTTAATTCAAAAGTTTGTAAAAAGTTGCTTTCCCACATTTTAATCACCAATAAATTCAAACTAAAAAGGGGTCAAAATTAGATATACTCGACTAAAAAAAAAAAAATCCAACAATGACAACTTTTATGTGATAGAAGAAGTATTAAATATATAAAGACATTTTAATAAACTTTAACTAAGTAATTAATAAAGGGTCTTTTAAAACAAAAATAGAATATTTGTCACAATAAGTTATTTAAGGTAAATTTATTATTTTCAACTTTACCTTTGCAATCAAATCTATTAAAACAGAATGTTAGCAATTGACATCTAGGAAGCACGGAGAAGGTTGCATCCATGTTGGGCAGAGATACAAACTCAACATATCAGGAACATGTAGGATACGTTCCACTATGCCAAAACAATTTAACCAATAATAACAAAAATATTTTTGATTTTAGACATGGCTCCAACACCAAAGTGAAGCCAAACAAAAACTCATATTAGTTTACTGGAAATTTTGTAAGCCTTAATCAAGATCCAGATGCTATATTCAGTTTAGTTTATGCTACTTTGCAGATATTAGTTCACATGCAACAGCACATTAAATAAGTAGTACTGAAAGTGCACTTGTTCAATAAAACGTTTTTGGACAAATATTTAAATCAATTTTGGCTGTATATTTTGCCCTTCTATAATTTTTATATGTTTCTAACTTAAACATAAATCTAATTAAAGTTAAATTTTAATGGGTTAAGAACTTCTAATTCTGTTCTACATTTGTTTTGGTTGAGAACCATTATGATAGTTGAACTTCATTTGCTCAAACCAAATTAAAATTATTTGAAATATAGCACAACTTTCTTTCTAAAACAACTCACTATCAAACTTTAAAAGAAAAAAATTTAATTTAAATTTATGATTTAAAACATATAAAAGGAAAAATACCAATGTAAGGACAAAGTACAATTTGATTAAAAATTTTTTGGATATCAAAGAACATTGGATTTTATTGCATATATTCCTGCATTGTTTATTCTTAAAAATTAAGTTAATAATTGACTAGTTATTGAGTTTAATATGAATTCTATCCAAATTACTCAATTCATTATGAGGGTTTTAATTTAACTGAAAATACGTTTCCTGAATCAATATATTATTAGATGACATACAAATTTAAAAGTTCAAAATCTTCACAAATTTGTGCACCAAGGCTTTTGTTGTAAATCTCTTGTATTTAAATTTATCATTTTATAACTAAAAAGTTATCAAAAACAGAAATGAGTTATGCAGGCGTATTCTAGCACCTAAACCTTTGAACTTGGGCTTGAGAATTCCTTCAATAGCCAAACTCAACCTTGTCAAGAACCTTGATTAACAAAACAAGCCTATTGACTCCTTTCAATATAGAGGATAACCATCTAAGTCTTAGAGCAAAGCAATTTCTCTTGAAATTAGCAGCTACTTACCTACCAAATTTGTGAGTCAAAGTCAGGCAATTGCATAGATTATTAGGGACGCCCTACAACCCTTCAATTCACATAAGCAGAGTGCCGGCTTTGGATGTGTTAGCAAGAGCTTTATCTGAGAAAAACAGTAATTGAGGCAAAAATCCTATTAAAAAAACTCTTTTATGAAAAATTTAAATAACTGATCCTCCAACAGGTACCCTTGATTAATATACAAAGCCATTTTGGTCTTCTTTCTAATGTATCTATGTGATGCCTTTTTCCCTACTGTTTTCTGCCACTTTGACAGGATACAAGAATGTTTGATGTTTTTGTCCCAAAAATGATGTTTTGGCTCGCAATATTAGGCAATCTACCAAGTATAATCCACTTTAAAATCAATAGCATCAAATACGCTTGTATTATGACCGTATTATCAAGAAATATACATTCCATCTGGTCCGGGATTAATGCCTCAGCCAAGTATAGAAACGGACATTTCACTCCTAAAAATATTTAAAAGCAATCTTCATTTAGTACTTAGGGTGCTCCATATTGCCTTCACTTTTGATTAAGTTTTGCTATACTGCCCATTTTTAAGTGCAAGAGATAACAATATATTGCCGAGATAGGATAGCACTTGCCATTCATATTTATCTTCGCAAAGGAGGAAGACAAAGGACATGGCAGGAAACCTTCAGCCTCTAGGAAGAGCGGCATGAACAAGGGGAAGAAAAGTTGATAAAAGCACAAAGATTGAATTCAGGATCAACATAACAAAAAACTGCTTACCTGTTCCATGGGTGTAGGTTCCTCTTCTTCTACATCATCTGCTTCAACTTTGGACTCATTTTGAATATCAGAAACTGTTTTTTCATCTTTCCCTTTAACAACATTGGCACCGTTATCATCACCTGGAATTTTCAAATCTGCAGGAAGTTGACCTGTCTTTAGCGCCTGCCCATGCAAAGAACCGTCCAGAATGCAATGTTAAAATTAAGAAGAAATCTAAATTATCTTTAAAAGGCACACGTGCAATTAAACAAGCACCTTTTCAAGTCTTGCAACCTCTTCCAAAGTCTGAGAGTTCACAATGGCCGCCTGCATATCAAATCAATATAAATAAGATCAAAATTTAATCTTAAGTATGCACTATAAATATGCAGAAGTCATTTAAAAACATGATGAGAATTATCAAGGACCAAATCACAAATACCGACGCTTTAGGCAAATTAAAGAGCAGTGAGCCAGGCAAATTATTTATAGCAACAGTCAACACGAACTAGACATCTATCCCTTTCCTGGACAAATATTGTGTTCAGATTTCAGGACCTGAGTATCTAAAGCCCCTCAAAAGTACAACCCAACTAGAGACATTCTTATCATACATTTATGATTGCCTTCTCACAAATGCACTTGCTGGCTGAGATTTGTTTAAGAGGGTGGGCACAACTAGCCTCAATCTTATAATAGATGTAAGATTTCACATTGACTATCACAGGGGAATGCATGACCTTGAACTGTTCTCTTTCATAAAAACTCATCAGGCTTTTTTTGTGGGTCGGTGCTTTTTGCCTTAGAACACAAATATAATAATGATATTTTGGGAATTAAAAGAAAAGAAAGAATATATCAATTTCATGTTCATAGAGTCCATAACCAGTCATATTTTTGTATATTCATGCACCAATCAGTAGTCACCATGATCATCCTCCATTAAGAAAGTAAGGAGTACTTGTAGTCTTTGTCAACCAACTTGAGTAATTAAATGGCCACCTCTTAAAACCCTTTCAAATCTTATGCTAGAGTGTCAAACTCAAACATGTAATGAAAATACTTACATTGAGGAATAAAGCAATTAGTAGTCTTAAGCAATAACAATGAAGCGAGGCAGGACTAGAAACTTGCATATATTATGGAATTCAACGTCAAATTGAAACTCAGAAGCCAGGCCTGAATTGCTTTGAAATAGGAAAGATAACCTGACTATGTTTGGTTAGAAGG
Source organism: Adansonia grandidieri (assembly GCA_038382065.1). Taxonomy (NCBI): domain Eukaryota; kingdom Viridiplantae; phylum Streptophyta; class Magnoliopsida; order Malvales; family Malvaceae; genus Adansonia; species Adansonia grandidieri. The sequence goes on along the minus strand of JBBYHK010077300.1, from coordinate 13,786 downwards.
GAAGTGAGAGAAGGAAAAGGAACATGTTTGGAGAACAATTCAAAGGAAAGGAAGCGATTTGAGGGGAAGGGGTAGTAGACACCTCCAAAACCTTTAGATTCACTTCCTTTAGGAGGTAAAGAGAAAACTTACATATACTATGGAATTCAATGTCAAATTGAAACTTAGAAGCTTGGCCTGAACTGCTTTAAAATAGGGAAGATAATCTGATGTTTGATTAGAAGGGAAGCTAGGGAAGGAAAAGGAAAGAGAGGGCTAGTGGACCCTCTGCCATGTTTGGAGAACATCCCTAAGGAAAGTAAGGGATTTGAAGGGAAGGAGTAGTTGACACCTCCAAAAACTCTAGATTCTCACCTCCTTAGGAAGGCAAGGAAATCACCAATAAACCAGGTTATATCGGGACATAAGAGAAAACAAGGATATTAAACTTTTGAGATTTCTTATCAAACCAAACAAGGGAAGATAACCTTCAGTGATGTTTGAGATCATCAGTAACCTTCAAAGGTCTCTCAAACCAAACGGACACCTAATAATTTTTTTATAATTTATATCGTCAGACTTCAGTTTCTGGTCAACAACTGCAACTTTCATCAACTGCTATCAATGAACTGCCCAAGAATTCTCCCATGATATTGAGGTACAATTTAGCACTATTTTTTTCTTACTTTTATGACCTTTAACGACTGTGATTGACAGCCCTCAAAATGAACTGCCTAACGGATTATTCCACAAGATTCAAGGGTATTTAGTTCTACTTTATTAGTTTTATGTCCTTTATCATCATCACTAAGCGTAATAAAACTTCCTTTCATTATCTATGAAAATTTGATAACTTTGTGTCAAAGTATATGCTCACTGCTCTCTTGCAACTTCCCAAGTTTCATTAAACAATGATACTCCATTTTCTAACAGACGCAAAAAATTTCAAGCTCTAGTCTGTCTTTTGTCTATAGAAACCCATAACTATAACTCTTTATATCCCTTTGTAATATTCTAAGCACTTCCTCAATCACATCTTACAATGAAATTGTTAGCCCATGCATTCTAAAAAATTTTGAAAGCACTTGTGGCCTCAGATTTCACTTAAAGGATATTAAAACTAACTCTCATCTAAAGCAAAAAATAGAGAACACATAACTTTAGAATATTCTAAAAATATATCTATATAAGTCACTTTCCCTCAAATGAGAGCCCTTTGATCTTTTCGGCCAAATCTCAAATGAGAGTCTAAATAGTTATCACACAGTGTACAACAAAGTTGAGAGTTTAATTCTTACGCTCTCTTGAAGTTTCTTAAGTACCTGTAAATGGTAACCAACCATGTATTTGTGAGAGCAATTGAAGTAGTCAAAAGGTAGGTTTCTCCCATTTTCCTTGGATTCCTATCAATTTTCATTTTTCCATTTCATCCCTATTTCCTGAGAAAGTTCTCTACAGCCTTTCTAAGATGCATAAGCAAAACCGTTAAAAAAACAAACACTATGAAAACTAAAACACTATCAGAAATGTTATCTTTGTTTCAGACTAGCACTATCAGGAAAAAGTCAATACCTTGATAGCTATAATTTGCTCAGGTGTAGGGGCAACTGGTTTTGGCGTCTGTTCTTCCTCTGCAACTTCTGAAACATTTGGAACTTCTTTTGGTATAAATGTTTTTGTAGATTCTTTCTTCATTTCCTCTTCAACTTCTTTAGATGCAAAGAGATTTTCTGCTTCCAATCTCTCCTGTGATCCATGTAGCATAATTATGAGGAAATTAATTCATATGATAAATGCACAAAGAATTCAAAATTTAGGAAAATTAGAACATTTTGCCCCACCCAACGCCCCTTTTCTCTCCCACCCACCCAATAAAGCAGAAAAAGAAAAAGACCGAGCTGCATCAAATCAACAAATCAATCATACAGCATAGTGTTTCTTCATGAAATAAGTCAAACATGAGCAAATACCAAAGCCCTAGGCGAAAAGATGGAATTGTGATTTTGAACAAAAGGTAGAATTCAGGACCATCTTTTCTAATAATCAATGCCCCTATGATGGTGTCAAGGAAGAAGAATATTATTCTAACACCAGTTTTATTCCATTGAATATGTAAACTCTCAATCACTCAAACCAGAGAACTATACTTCATGAACCTAGACTTGGTCCTACAAAATATAATTTTTTTTTTCATTCAAAATAAACCATGAAAGGGCAAAACAATTGAGGAAAATGAAGTTCATGCATATAAAGCTAAAGTTTCAGTTAGGCGAATACACTCAGAACAATGAATATGGGTCAAGGCTGGAAGTTTCTTGATTAACCACAGCAATTTCACATAATCAAACTCATAATAAGCAACAGCAGCAAATGCACAAGAATATAAGACTAATACTAATTTTGTTTAAAAGGATAAAATAAATCAATCACCTTAGCCTTGACTTTCTTGAAATCCAGAACACGAAGTGATTTTAGTTTGTGAATCACATATAACCTATAATTAGGCTTTTTGGTAATATTATTGTCCAACAGGCTAAGGAACTGCAGCTTAGGAAGAGATGAAAGAGGATCAATCTCCACCAAGTTGACAAGCCTATTGTTTGTGAGAACCAAAGTGTGTAATTTCGGCAAGAACTCTGTAAGCACAAATAACTGTGAACATCATAAGAGAAGAGACATGCAAGTTTAAAAGGGATAATGCAAGTGTTGTTCAAAGCTTACCCCCGATACTGGGATTGATACGGGTAATTCGATTGTTGTTTATAAGTACGGTTCCCAACCGTTTAAGATAAGTGAAGTTGTCCAGTTTCACAATCTCATTGTCAGACAAATCTATGGTATCGAATTGATCCTGTCAAATAATTGCACAAGTGAAGGAGAGCTATGCCTTTTTTATTAACTTTAGGGTAAGGAAGAACAAAAAGTAATACACACCTCAGTAGCACCCAAGTTCTCGATTACAGCAATTTTGTTACCTGACGAAGGAAGAAAAACAAAAGACTCTTAAAGAAAAGGTAATTATGAGATTATTTATTTATATCAGGGCTGGGGTTGAGGTTGGAGTTGGGGCGGAAGGAAGGAAGAAAGAAAGAAACAGAGAAAAGCAGCACCTCGAAGATCCAATTCTCTCTCCTTGAGGGCATTGAAGAAGTGAGGGCTCTTCCAAATCAAGTCGGCTGTGAGTTTCACCATATCTCCCTTCTTCCAGAAGCACCTTCCTCAATGCGATTGTTGCAGCAAATGCTGAAGCGGCGAGTCGGCTACCCAGTCTCAGGGTTCCCTCCTCAATCCTCCCCTTTAACTATTCAAACAACAATACTAGCACTTTTGCGCCTTTCTTTGGGTTATAACCTATAATTATCTAATAATATTGCCACCAATAAAATAAATATTACATATTTTGGTTAATGGAATAGAAAAGAAGAAAATTTTCATTAAAATATTCGATGGTTAAAATCATATTAAATTATATATAATGTATAACAAATAAGATTAAAATTAAAATTACTGATTTACCTTCAATTAAATAATAAATTGCTGTTTGTAAAAATTAAACTTATTTTCTATTTATTATAAAATATTTTAAATATGTTTAAAATAAATTTAATAATATATTATTAAAGATATTAGTTATTAAAATATATTATACTTGGACATATATTATTTAATATATTATATTCAAAAATATATTTATAAGATAATAAATACTTTTATTTAACAGTATATGAAATATATAGTTAAAATTGATACCATAAATACTATATTTAAAATATTTTTAAAATTAATATTTTAAGTAAATTTTAAACTCTAATAATATTTTGAAATTTTTAATATAAAAAACAATATTTTAAAACCCTAAAAAGTATTATAAATTCCAAAAATTTTCTCCTTTTCTCCCTACACTCTGTCTTTACTTTCCATTTTTCTACAACTTAAAGCTATTTAGATGAATCCTCCGAAAATTCAAAAATCACAACAAATTCTCAAATTTTGATGACCATTATTGTTGTTTGCGACCAACTAATGTCCTTTTAACCCTAAAATTTTACCACAAAAACTACTTCACCTTTTTTTACAATTTTTAATATGTTTTTTTTCCTTCTCTCTTTAACTGTACTCCCCTTGAATTTCAAATCTCAAAGCTTTTTACAACTACCAAAATAAAAACCTTAGAGAAAGCAAAATTTTCTTTCCTTTTTATTTTGGTATGTTTTTCACATATTTGCTTTACTTGTGTTGCTTCCTCAAATATTTCTTCGAATGATACTAAATTTTTTTGTAGTATTTAAATTCTTATATCTTGTCTCTTCAACGCGATTTGATCGAGTAGCATTGAGGTTAACCATTGTCATGACATGCCCCAACATAACCCGAATTGCTTGGATGGTAACATGACTTAAAATTATGCCCTTAGGATATCTCTAGATTAGGATTTAAATTAGGCGTAATCAGGTGAAAATAAGGGTGAAGATCATCGAATGAATCGTTTGTCCTATTACTCTTCGATGGCTGCTGCAAAGCAACCAAAACTTGGAGTCGCCACCTATCGTTGTAGGCTAAGTATGATCGGATAGCTATTAAAACCTATGATTTTGAGTTACAAAACTCGAAATGCTGATTTTGCAAACTACGTATCTTAGAGTTCATTTAAAAAGGGTCTAGGAGTCGATTACGCATGGGAAAGGATTAACACCCCCATAATGCCCATTTATTGGCACCATCTAGCCATAAATTATCCTAGTCTCTATTTTCTTTCACTTTTTGTATAGTCATTATTCATGTGTAATCCCCTTCTTATGATGCAATATAAAAAATATTAAATTCGAGCTTTTCATAGTAAAATTAAGTTTATATCTCTCTATGTAATCTAATAAAGAGGAGAAATGTAGAGGTTTCAGTAAAATGATCTCTGGAATAATTTAGAAGAGGATACTCTACGTCGAGCACTGGGGGGATATTGACATAGAGCATTGCCTCAGATTTTGTGAAATTCGATTTTAAGGGTATTGATGTAAAATAATCATAAAAAAAAAAACATGTTAGTAAGACATAAAAGAATATAATAAATATTGCATTAAAAATAAATACTTAATAGCATAAAAAAGGAGGGATGGTCAGGATATCTTGTAATTAACCTCGGTTACTAAGGAATAACCGAATTGACAATTTTGAAACATGCTTGGACTCAGTGGCCGCTTAAGGCATGAAAAAAGTTTTAATAAAAAGATCTAGGAAAGCCCAGGGAAGAAAAATTTTGGATTTTCAATGAAGTTTTGAAAAGCAAAGTTGGAGTACCCTCAGAAGAACAAGGTTGGAGTATCCTTTCAAAAAAAATAAGATTGGAGTATTCCTTTAAAAAAGAGAAATTTCAAGAGATTTTCTAAAATTGAAAATTTTGATGGAAATATAGATTTTAAGCTTAAAACTGGATAATTTAGATGAAAAATGAAAATTAATTTTGAAGAATGTTTGGGCTTTGATTTGAGCCTGGTAGGACCCATGTTATGACACATAACTCCATAGGGAATTTATTAGATACATTAAAAGTTATTTGAATGACTTGAAGAAATGTTTTGGAAAAATTCATTTGATTTTTCTTAAGTCCAAAAAATAGCAAATAACATTGCGCTGTCCTTTTTTTCAAATTTATTGTAGGATGGCCGAAGGTTTCTAGTCGCAAATGAGATATGGTTAGAAAGGTAACTCGATAAGGATTAATTTTAAAATATTCTAAAAATCCTAAAAAATCGCTTTCTAGGTGGAATTAATTTTTGAATTTAGGTCTAAGTCAGCACTAACAACATATGCAGGAGAAAGAGAGTAACGGGCTTCGAAAAATTACCTTGAAGTCATTCGACATCGTTAAATTGCAAACGATACCTTTTTAGAAAGGGGATTTCATGAACTTTTTTAAAAAATTTGAAAAAAATCATTTAATTGGTCAAAATCCCCAAACATAATACAAATCATTGATTCCAAGGCCTCCAAATAATGAATGTTCAAAAAATCATAATTCCCATATATGGAATGATCCTAGGGCAAACGAATACTGTTACAAAGTTAATTTAAAGCTTTTTTAACAAAAAAATTAAAAAATTCCGTAAAAATCATTTAGAATCTAAAATAATTTTCCAATTTGGGATCACAATGCTATCAATACTGAAATGGGGGTTTCTTTGGGTTTAAGTTTTTTGGTGAAGTGCCAAGGTGTCAGACATACTAATGTCTGTCCATTTTGGTTTATGGCAGTGGAGTAACATACCAAACCAAATCTTAGAGATTGGCTCGATGATCAACCCGCTATCTATGCCATTAGTTACAATGAAAGGCTAAAAACAAGACTTTAGCCAAACATTTAAAAATATTTCTTGATTTTGTAAAGCTCAAAATGGAATATATTTTACCTAATGATGCCTTGTATCCAAACATTTATGCTTGATATATCCCCAAGATTAGAGGGCTAATGTATCGAAAACATTAAATTTGTGACGATCCTCATTGATTGAGGTTAGAATGGATTTAAGTTGGCGTCTTCTTTGAAAATAGATTTTTGCCAACATCATAGAGGCACTTTAACAAACATATAATGAACTAAACATGGTAGAACATATAATATGAGCAAACAATCAAAATAACAAGTTATTTACTCATTTTAACAAAGGACTCATAATGAAAATACATTTAAAGGCATGGCAAAGATGCATGAGCAGGAGTTGTTTCAATGTTAGAATGAGATATCGTATTTTGGTTCATCCAAATAACATCGAGCCATTAAAAAAGTCACAGAAATGCTAAGACTACCACAAACAAGGCCACAATATATGCATGAAGATCCTAATAAGGTCATGGGAACATAGAGGTTTACTAAGATGGTGAAGATAAAGAAAAACAGAAAATAAAAATAGAGAAAAGATGAAAAAAATACCTAAAAATACCTTAAATCCTAGCCTTTTCTTTGAGCAACAAACCTAGTAACTTTGAGCTCACTTGCTTCCTTCCTTTACTGTGGATCAAAACTTTTGAATATAGTGTCTATGGAAGAGAGTTTTAAGGGTAAAGATGAGGGAATTAAGAGGTTTTGGAAGGGTTTTGGAAAGATGAAATAAGAGCTATGGTAATGGAATTTTTTAAGAGTAAAAGTTTTTAGAGGCTGATATAAATGTTCCTTTCGCTCTCTTCAACTGAATATAAAATTTAATTATATAAGGAGTGATTTTAACTACCAAAATAACCTAGCAAATATGGCATATGAGATAATGGCATGTACATTATGGTTAGTCATTGTACCAAGGTGCAAGCTTTCAGCATTCGATTAGTTAATCTTGGTTCTTGTGGATAAAGAAAGCCATGCATGGGCTGATCAAATGAATAATCTCAACTTTCTCCTTCATTAAGCTTCATTTTCTAATGAAATGCCCTTATGCTTAGCTTAGTGGACTTCTAAAAATATGTCAATCCAATGTTTAAAACCCAAAAATAAAATCCATATATTCTGTATGAAATTATGTTTGATTTTGGATGATTTTTGAGCCAAATGTCATGACCATATTTGAGTTTTAATGTCATGGAATGAAAAAAGAAAAATGTCTCAAAACAGGCCAAAAATAACCTTGTGTATCGATCAATGTGCTTGATATCGATACCAAGAACAAATTTTCTTTCCAGTTTTGAGACAAAGAGCTGTATATCGATATTCAGTGCCTTATAGTATCAAGACTTCATGGCTTGTATCGATACCAAGAACAAAAATTCCCAAAAATATCGATACTACAAGGTAGGTATAGTATCATTACCACAAGAGGTTGTATTGATACTCCTGCTTATGTATCGATACATCTTAGCCATATCATTGTTTTAGCTATGACATAAGTCTGCATCAATACAAATATCCTTGTATCAATACTATAATCAATGTACTAATATTAGGCCTTTGTGCATCAATACAAATAGATAAGATTTTAAAATTTTGATGATGTGGAACCTTCGATACCTAATGGCCATGTATCAAGACCTACATCCAAAAATGTGGATTTTTTATACTTTTGGCTCTTTGAACCCCTCATCTTGGTTAGGAATGGTAGGGAGCTAATATGTGTTCCTCCAAATGACTCCGATAGTGCCTCAGATGTGAATTTTAATGTCGTGAATGTTAACTCAGACAAAATAGGGTGTCTATAATTACCCTTCTTTGGCTATTGCTAAGTATCAGAAATAGGGTAAAGCCAAATAGACACTATTTTATTCTAGGTGTAATGATACCTTTTGAGTACCTATAAAAATGAATTAAGCTTTTATAGGGTTTGCCACTCTATTGGGCTTCTGGTTTCCTAAGGTTTAACCCCTTAGATATGCATCAATTGATGTGGGCTTTGACTTGATAAGCATCCAACTCTTCATGGACCAAGGTAGGTAAGCATCCAGCTCTTTGTGAACTAACCCAATAAGTATGGACTGAGGTAGGTAGGTGTCTAGCTCTTTGTGGAGTAAGGTAGGCAAGCGTTTAGCTTTTTGTGCATTATGCCAACTTCATTAGGCTTATGACTTGGCCAACTACATTGGGCTTTGACTCTTGACTAGGCTAACTTCATTGGGCTTATGACATGGCCAAATACATGGAGTTTTGACTTGATATGCATCGAACTCTTTATATACTAAGATAGGATAAGTTTAAGGATTTTACATAAGATTCCCAGGGCTTTCGAAAACAAGAATCTATACCTAAAGTTCTTAGCTTGTTTAGGACTTTTAAAGGTAAGAGTCTGTACCTAAAAGATTGTAGGCTATTTTATGTATGATGCACGAGGATGCAAATACAGGCTTGAATAATGTAAGTATGAAGATTTAGATATCTAATCTGCTAGTTGGCTTATGGCATTTTGAGTGGCCTCCTATCCTAGAGTTTCATTTGGTGTCTTTTGTTCCAAAGGTTCATTGGTCTTACTCTCGATGTCCAAGCTTTTGAATTGTTAAAGTCATTTTTGAAGGCTATGGTGGTTTGTGATTAGCGAAAAAGGGTTTTTAAGCTTAATTGGCTCGTGTTAAGGATTTAGTCATCGACAAAGTTTGCTAACGAAATTGATAGGATGGTTTTTGGTTTGACTGAAAGGAGCTATATTTGATAGTCTAGGTTGACTGATATGGATTTTTTGGTGCTAATGACAAAAGTCAAGAATGGATGGTTTAGCTCCATCTTTCAGCTGAGGTTTACTGGGGAGGAATCTTTAATCATTTTTCAATGTGGGGAAGGTCTAACAATTAAAACTGGCTGCGATTCCAAGGTTCATTCTTACCCTTTAAGACATGAAAAGATTTTCCTACAAAATTTCATCTTCTTTAAAGTAATACTAGGAAATCCTGTTATAAGTTTTGTATATATCAAGCATTATTAATTAAATGATAAACATGATGCAATATGGTATGCAAGTATGAGAAAAGGGAACTCAAAAGAGAAGGAAATGATTATATTTCATTTCAGAAAAGGAAATGAAGTACAATCCATGGAGGATTTCAAGATATGCAAAGAAAGTTAAAAATTAGTTTTTTTGGCAATTGGTCCTTTTTGATGTTAATGACATGAATCTTCCCCTGAGTGTCTCTAGAGATTTTTCTCAAATGACCTTTTCTTTTGGTGTTGATCAATCTTTGGGGAAACCCCTTGGATTGCTTACATCAAGGTAGACACCGCCTTTTTCCCTTAAGGATCAGGTAAAAGTGGTTAGCATAGATAGGTAGGTTGAGCTAGAATTTGGTGTTTTGGTCATGTCATCGTGGCTTGGTTAGGTTAGTGATGATTTGGGTTTAGTTGGGTTTTTGGTTACTTAAGTTGCCTTTTTAGGTTTTTAACTTAAGCAAATTTGGTTTTTGTGGATGCCTTTTTAAGTTTTTATTAAGGTTTTCTTTTCTTTGTAGATGCCCTTTCGAGTTTTCATCCCACAGTTTTTCTCAGGTGTAGTATTTCTTGGTAGAATTAGAGTTGACAGGGTTGGGCAGGTTACCGCTGTCCATGTCAATTAAGATCAAAGCTCCACCAGAAAAAAGCTCATTTTACTACATAAGATCTTTCCTAATTTAGGGTCTATTTGCCTCAAGCATCTTTCTGGATTAGGAAGATCTTTTTGAGCACTAAATCTTCTTCTCAAAACTGATGAGGATAGACTTTCTTTTCTAATTGGATTGGCCTATCGGTAATAAAGACTCTTCCTAGTGAGCTGCTTACCAATAACCACCACTATAGAATAAAAGAAGGAAATGTGAGCATTCCCATTCCATTTAGAAAAGATTTTTTTATAAGCAATTATGAGCTCTTATTATACGCTTTTGGTACATTTACCCATGATAAATAGCTTAGACCTTTTTTTTATCGATGAGATCAAATTGCTCATTCATTTTATCACTACATGGCTCGGATATGAATCCTATCCAGCTTGACCTAAAATGGCAAGTATACCCATGGTTCCTATACATATATATATTGTTATCTTTCTTTTATTTTAGGGGCCACATCATTATTAATATTATTTTTTATTTTTCATCTCTGGGGACTGAGTTGTCGAGGCAAATTGCTCACTTAACTTAACTTTAAATAGTCATTACAAAATTACCATTTATTTTGTAATCACCACTAATCTTATTTTGGCTAGGTAAGATTGGTGACTTATCGGAGTTTGTATTTTGAGGGTTACAAAACCCTTAAAAACAAACTCTAAGGTCTGCGCTCATAGCAGAGATCACTTGAAAGGGCCCAAGAGTCGATTACAATTACAAGTAAGGATCGACCTTTTCGTGATGACCGACAAGCGATAACTTATTAATCTCGTGTTAACTTAAAATTTGATTTTTACAATTTCAATATTTGATATTTAATTATAATTCCCATATGTCAAAATTTAAATTTTATATAAGAAGTTTATTATTTCGGATGAGTAAATCAGGTTTTAATATTTTTGGAAATTAGAATATTTTTCGTATCCTCCCAGAAAACCAAGAGAACATGAAAGCCTTTTATCATTCTCTATCATATCCCACTAAAGAACTAGTGGAACATAAAAGGTTTTAAAAGTCAAAATATCTTTTGTACCCTACTAAAGAACCTGTGGAATACAAAAGGTTTTATTTTTCTAAAATTTATGAAAAATCCCAATTTTCATATTTTTAAAAGGATATCTCATTATTAAAATAATATGTGAACACTTCTCATATTCTAGAAGAAATTCCACGCACTATTTTAACATTAGAGACATTGCCTTAATTTTAAAAATTTTCAATTATTATTAAAAATATTAACAATAATAAAAATCACCCTAAGACTCGGTTTAGACTAAATGCACTAAACTTAACTCTAAGGACCTGAGTGTGGTTGACATGAGCAACATGTCCTCTAAAGTACACATTTGATGTAGAAATATCTTGGAGACCCTGAAGGACTCTATTCTAAAAATAAATAAATGAAATGTTACTAAAGTGTACCTTCGACATCTAAATATCCGGTACCCTAAAAATTCTAAAACTTTTTAAACAAATGAACCTATTCCTACTGTACACCTTTGATATAAATGTACCCCGATGATCACATAGACTTGTTTCTAATGTAAATTACTAAAATGTCTCTAAGCTCTACCTTCATCATCTAGGTATCCCGGTAAGCCGAAAGGGATGGATGACTCTATAAAAGGTAAAAATATCCCTATTATGCACCTTCAACATATAAGTATGTCGGTGACCATAAAGGATTCGATTTAGGAAAAATTACCAAAATACCACTAGGGTTTACCTTCAACGTATATGTATCTCGGTAACCTAAACAGCTAGATGACATCATGAACAAACAAACCAACTTCTACTATACACCTTCAACATAAAAGTATCCTGGTGATCACATTAGACTCGATTCTAAAAAAATTACTGAAATACCCCTAAGGTTTACTTTGACCTATAAGTATTTCAGTAACCTAGAGAACTTGAAAATGATATGAAATAACATTTATACCCTCTATCAGCAACTTAAATATCAAGATGGACCTAAACTACAAAAATTGCCAATAGGTCCCTAAACTTGTCAAAATTGCATTTCATACCCTAACAAAAAACCAAAAGAATACGAAAGATTTTAATAATTTCTACACCCAGACAAAAGACCATAAGAATGTTAGAAATATTCTTAAATTGTCAAAAATATCATATTAATCCCAAAATGCAAAGTTTTTCTAAGTGGTCCCTGAAATTTTTTGACTTTGCAACTTAGTCTCTATATAAAATAAAATCATTAATTAAACACAAAATTCATCATAGAAAATTATGGAAATCATAACAAAGATCATATAATAAATTTGGCCCAGTACCTATGGCCATGGAACAAAAATTTTGCAATTTTGCAGATAAACCCTTAAACTTTCTAAAATTACAAAATAAGCACAAAATGGTGAAAAATGCATAAAACATATTCATACTAATCAAAATAAACATGAAAACACTTTCACAAGTATAAACAAGTAATCGGCCAAGCATAGATGGCCTCGAAACAAAATTTTTCATTTTTACAATTTAGTCCCTACATAATAGATAATTATGACTTAAAACAAAACATATCACGAAATATCATAAAAACCACACTGAAAATCATGAAAATGATTCGGCCAAACACTTACGGCCATAAAAGCAAATTTTTCACATTTTGCAAATTAGTCCTTAAGCTTTCTAAAATTACACAATGGCCTTAAAATGGTACAAAATCCACAAAACACATCCAAATATATTAAGCTAAGCATAAAAACACTTTTAAGGCTATCTAAAAGGTTTGAACAAGCTTAAATGGCCAAAGAAAAAGTTATGCAATTTTTTGCAATTTAGTCCCTAATATTTCTATATTTACAATATAATCTAAATAAAATTTTCAGCCAGCATGTTTTTTCAGCAAAAAATCATTTTTTCATCACATATTTTCACATATATTAACATACATACATGTTAGAATTTTTACCAAGCATGAATAAGCATTAAACATAAAAAAGAATGAATACATCAATATAAAACAACATGAAAATATTCAAAAAAATTACATAAGCATATACATATATGAACATAACAATATAGGTATCAACAAACACAAATAAAAAAAATTAAATTATTTCTAATAAAAATTAACTAAAATAACCAAAATCAAAACCTTTAATCATAGCCATCATTCTTGGCCTTTCAACATTAATCAAAATTCATGAGCATAAGTATTCATTCAGCTCATTAAAAGGAAGATTCAAACAAGAAATATAAAGAAAAATTAAGAAATTTACAAGAAATTACCTTATAAAAGCTTGAAAATTATGTATTTTTGGTGTTTTTTCTTGGCTTTTTTATACAAATAATATGTATTTTTATTTATGAAAATAGGTTAAAATCATATTATTTACCAAAATAGGCCAAATTTTTAATTTAATTGAGAAATCGCCATTTGAAATGGTGATTTCTTAATTTCGTTGAGAAATCGCCGAATCAGATGGTGATTTCTCAACTTATTTTGAGAAATCGCCAAATCAAATGAAGATTTCTCAACTAATTTAACATCAATTGCAAAATCCGACGACCGGAGCTGGATTTTGGAGAGATCAATTGAGAAATCGCCATATGATATGGCGATTTCCCACCATGCATTACTTTTTTTTTTTCAATTTTTGATTTTTTTTGTTTTTTTTTTCAGAAATTGCCATGTGATATGGCGATTTCGTATTACGACTCATAGTTTATAAGTTTTAAGTTTTATTTATATTTGAAAGTACATGACTAATTTTTAGTTTTTATTTATATTCGAAAGTAT
>JBBYHK010077192.1:19710-44602 GCA_038382065.1 Adansonia grandidieri | reverse complement strand
AATGCAATTTTCAAAGTTAGCGTCCAAATACGGAGACATTACTTATTTGCTTGCCACCTTTCTTGGAGGAAAAAACTTCAATTTAAAAAATTTCCATCTTGCAAATGAAAAAAAAAAAAAAAAAAAAAAAAAAAGAAAAAAGAAAAAGAAAGAAAGAACCAATAGAAAGGATCAAGACATTATTATTGATTAGAGATATTTATGAGTATGACCAAATTCAGTTGGATCTAGAGATGATATTAATATCTATATTTATTTAAACTCGACGTGACTTGATAATTCGGTCTCAAGTTCTGCTAAGATAGTTCGTAGTTGTAAATAAATATTCTATACATGTTTAGGTCAATCCTTATTATTTTTAAGAAATAAAACAATTTTATTTAATATTTACTCTTTTTCTTTTATGAAAATTTAAAACATAAATAATTTAACATATTTTCTATTGTTTACATAATAATATTATATATTTACTATTTATATATAAAAATTACATAATATATATACATATATATATTAAAAACGAGTTGGATCAGGCTTGGGCTTGAACTCAAGCTTAGACTTTTAATATTGGAACCAAGGTCTAATCCATTTTTAAGTGAGTCACTTTTTGCTTAAATCCATTTTGTTGGACCTAATATTTTATTCAAGTCTTTTTAAATATCAAACAAGTCTTGGGACTTAAACAGTAATCTAATTTATGGACAGGCCTAATATTGATTGGTTGTCATATATAATTTTCATCAGAAAAAAGATTACATTCCAAGTTTAACTTTACCTTTTAGCCACTCCCCCCACCCCAAATTATTTGGAAAATTTGAAAGCTACCTAAATATTGGACACGCTGAGCTACGGGTCCATCCTCAAGGACTTGTGGACAAGGTTTTTGAATCTAGGTTTAGCTCAGTCCGAAACATTATTTAATAATTAAGAATATTTTTGTTTTATTTTAATATTTTTTAGAAATTCAAACTGAATTTTCAATCACTATAGTATTAAAACACAAGTCATCTAGAATACAATTAATAGGGACCTCCATCTAAGTCCCTATTATTAAAGGCGTAACTAAGTTTGCTAACAAATTAGTAACTTTATTGTAATTTCTAGAAATCCATTGACAACCAAACCTTTTGAACTAAGAGGCAAAAGAAAATCTTGAAGAACTATACCATTGTAAGAATAATCAACATTATGACTCTGATAGATGTATAAACATTTTTTATATCCCCTTCTAAAATCACATTCATAAGGCCCAACAGCCATGCAAAAATAAGCCTTTCCCTAGTAACCAGCAACCTTCCTCTATAGATATCTTCATTCTTTTAAGCCTTCATAGATTTTCCTGCAATAAACTTTCCCATGTTATCTCGTAAAACCACTCATTGACCAAACATATGCTCCCCATTAATCACAGCTACATCCATATTTATTTTAATAAAACCTTTTGGTGGTTTCATCCATCCTACTTGCTCATTTTCTCTTTGTTTCCATTTCCTAAGCATCAACCCTTGCATCCTTTTAAGCTTGAAAACTCAAAGTTGCATTTATAGCTACCTGTGAACTTGAAAGTAAATTCTTACCTTGCCATATTCGACTCCTTTCATCCCATCTTTCATGCCAGCACATAACCATTTGATTTCTTTCTATATTATCCTATCCCAAAAACCCTAAGCTGAGACTTGATAGCATTTATGGTTATATTCATTTGAAGGCTTATGCCGACCTTTTTTTAACACATTTAGTATATATTCACAGTTACATAACAAATGTTTAACAAATTTCAACCTAACCTTACACAAATAACATCTTCTTCCACTACACACCTTTTTGCATGAGTCACTGCTTAGTTGGAAGGATATTACAAGCTAAACTCTCACTTTCAGTGATATGTATAACTTCCAAACCATTATCCATAGAGTCATATAGTTTGCATCAAAGCATACTTATTATAACCATACTTATTATTTTCTAAACTTTGTACTATACATCTTAACCATGCCTTGTTATATATAGATTTCATTGAAAAGACTCTTTCTCGATCACATATCCAATAAGGAATTTTGCACTATTATCTTGTCCAAGGCGCAAGTTTAAAATGATTTTAACACCACTGGGGTTGAAAATCTGATTGATCAACTCAAAACTCTAGAATCTAGATTGAGGAATTATCAATTAGGATACCCTCTCAACCATAAAGATGTACTTATATGGTGGAGAAACTATGAAATCATTGTTATTTGGGTTAAAAGGATCATCTTAATTTTTAATCGAAATACTATCTTTTATCTTCCAAGAAAGCCTTATGTTTAGCACTTCCTCTATCCCTCTAACATACTTCTCTATGTAAAGGATGAGTTTGCATGAGCATAAAAAAAGACCATTGGAAAAATATTTAGCTCTCAGATCTGAGCCATCAAAGAATTTGAGAAACATAAAATTCTCTAGCTTAGTTTGGCTAAAATAGCTAGATTGAAAGTTTGCAAGTCTTGGAAACCAATACCTCCATCATTTTTTTTGGCATAATTTATCCTAATTGATCTAATGAATTCTTTCAACATCTGTCTGATTTCCCTTACCAAAATTTACTCATCATGTTTCCTAGCTCTTTGCATAAAGACATAAAGATTTTAAACCATCACATAATATGAATTCGAATAACTTGAGCAAATACTTTGATAAGGATCTCCTTGCTTTCCTTCAAGAGTAAATTCTTCTTTCACCCTTGGAAATATTTTCCAAATTCTATTATTGTGATCATCACGTCATTGTAGAAAGGCCCAAATTTTCTAAGGAAAGCCCTAGAAAAAAATTAAACATCTGTGATATTTTAAATTTCATGTTTGAGGGAAAAATAAGGCTAAAAAGTATAAATGATTTCTGAAAATTTACCTTTAACTTGGAACTACCTCACATAGATTAATTACACTCATAACGATGGTACAACTTTCTATGATAGCTCTACAAAAAATTAAACTATCATTAGTAAAGAATAAATGAGACACCTTTGAGGCTGTCCAACGTTTAGACACTATATTTTGCATGGGCATCTCTTTGTTTTTTCTTTCCTTTTTTCATGTATCTACTAAAATCTCTAAATCTAGGCCCTATCATGTGAAGCTTGTTTAAAAGTTTGAAATGGATTAGAAAACTTGATTTTTTGGAAAAGGTCGGTACATGGACTTAGTTGAATAAATTGGAAAATATGCTAATCTAAGAAAGGTGAAGTCCAGTATAAAATGTTGAAGTATGGAAATTGAAAGTATAACCTAACTCAGTTTCCCCTTTCAAGCATGATGGAATGGTCAATTGGAAGAATCAAAGACAAGTCATAAACCAATTTTGAAAGTTAAACCAAAGTTAACTATTGACTAAAATAAGAACTTTCAAATTAGGACAACGAACAAGGTTAAGAAGTGAAAATGACTATACCTATTTGTGAAAAAGGATTCAGTGAAGGGCAACATAAAAATTTTGGGTCTGTTGGAGCTATAGAAAGGCATTATTGAAAAATTCAACCATAATTCACCAATATGTCAAACTTGAATATGAGATGAAAGTTTGACTTTTAAATTTGCAGAGCTTAATACCCCAGAATCAAAAATTGATCGCACCATAGTTCATGCTTGTATTCCAAGATCCATGAAGTTGTATTACATGTTCATGCATTTCCATGCATTTTGCCTCTTGGAAACCACGTTGTATTGATGATTTCTTAATTTTCTTGATGAAAATTAATGTTATGATGATCATACCTATCTATGATGAATGTTCAGCCATGTTGATTCTTTATCCATAATCTTGTGCTTGCTTTTATGCTTTGATGATTTAGGTTGAGTTCATAATGTATTTGATAAAATGAATATGGAAATTTGAAGTATGATGATGCCTAAACTACTATAAGCATATTTGGTTTTAGTGAAAAATGCCATGATCTTGTATTTCTCTTTTTATGTTTGATGATTTAGTTGAGTTTATGTTGTGTTTGATGAAATATGGATGAAACAAGGCAATGCCATTCGGTTATTTTTCTTATTAGAGTTGGTTATAATTTTGCCATAAGACGGTCATATGCTTACTTATTTATTGTAGTATTAGTTTACTATATGTTTGATAAAATGTTTGCTTGCTTAAGTGTTGAAATTTTGTTTTCAAATAGTTAGTTTAATAAATAAGCTAACTTTAGCCCATTGTTTTTCCACCATTTTCACCATAAACTTGGACGATAATAAGCTTAATAAGGCTTGGATTAGTTATTGGTTTGAGGCTTTATTAAATGGTTTTAAAAACCTTCAAGTTGATTTTAATTCTTGAATAAATCTAGCCTAAGAGTCAAGCTTTGTGTGGTATCAATTTTATAGCATTTGGGCACCAATGGATTTACCCTAAGATAGGTATTTAGTTCATTATTTAGAGTCGCAAAGAAGGTATACTAGTTCCATTTGTATAAGAAAGTCCATCTGTACATTAATCATGTAATACTTGACACCAATAGATTGGCCCTAAGATAAATTATTAGTTCATGGTCTAGGGTCATAAAGGTGGCATACCAATAACTTTTTACATAGGAAAATACATAAAGAATGCATGCATGAAAAGTGATCAAGGGAAGGGCATTTAAAAGCAAATTCTTGAATTTCTAGATTTGATACCCTATTTTAATCTGAGGTTTTGGCTAGCGTAAGAGCATTTTTTTTTATTATTCATTATCACTTTAGATCCTTGTATATGGTTGTTTCAATATTTGAAGAATTAACTCCAAAGGGTAGGTATATAACACTATACACAACTATGAACCCTTAGACTTTTGCTGACCTATTTTTGGTCATGATTGTATTTGTGATGGGTTTCATTCAAACAATATCTATTATTTTTTATGGGAATTCCATATATTCCCATAAGCACCACCCTTAGAGGTTTCTTAGTTGGCTTTTTAAGGGCATTATTGTAGTAATGTTTTGAGGTCACTAAGGCCTCCAACAAACCAATTTTTCCCAACTATATTGAGTTGTCTGAACATTAAGTGTAGATGGGTCAAATGATGACCTACTTTTATGCCATTAAATAATTTTGTTGAATTCTTAGTTTTTTTCCCTTAAATTTAAATTGGAATAAATTTCCAATAGTATATCGCATGGATCTTTTCATTTCTGTTTGAGCAAGTGGTAATTTTTTTATCGTTGCTAAGCAAATATCCCATATCCTATGGCCAAAGGTGATTAGAAAAAAATTTTCATAACTTATATGAATTTTTGAGAATTTTCACTATTTTTAAATGAAATGTTATCAAGTTAACTTTCCAATGGTGTGTTGTTTGTAGCTTTTGAAGTCTGTTTAAATCGAGAATAAATTTGGGAAGCCAACATTTATAAGTTATTCCCTATTTCTAGCAAAATCCATCTTTTACAATCTTCATACCATCATTTTTTAAGGTATTCAAATACTTTGGAATAGATGCCATTTGTATCATGCTAGGAGGATTTAAGGGCATTAGATTGTCATGTCATATGTCCCTAGTGTTAGCATATGCCCTATAGCCAATCAGCTTGGATGACGTATATATTAGTTGATAATGCAAATCTATCATTTAATTTTGATATATGGTTTGTCTTCATGTTAATAGCATCATTGATAATCATGAAATACTAATTGTATAAAGCCCATGGAACATATTTGGCTTTACAAAGAAATTACAATGAGTTATAATTACGAGATCTTTATTCATCAAAGTTGTGCTCTTAAAATTGTTCCAAGTCATTATTTTGGCAAGATAAAGCATTGGCAATGCTAAAAAACTATCACATGTTATACCATTTACTTGTGAAGTAAGCAAACAATCTAAAGGGTTGAAATATATAGGATACTTGAAAAGGCTTATGGCTGCTTGTTTTATGGAAACAAGTTAACTAAAAATGGCTTATGTGAGAACTCCATTTGGTATTATTATTTAAGTGAATATGGAAATGTTCTTATGTGCTAGCCATGTAACTACGTCTCTTACTTATAATACTAGGTCATCTTGTATAGTATATCATCTTGTGATTTTATCATGAACAAGTCCATTTTAATGGATTCCAAAGGTAAGATCATTTTTGGTATGGCATAAATCATAGAAGGGTGGATGAGTGATCTAGAAAGGATTCACCTCTCCAACTAACATTGGAGACATATCTCATATGTTCTTGGCTTTGGTTAACTTGATGAAGTCTTTAGCCAACGTATAATGAATTTAGGAAAAATTGTTTCCTTATAAAGTTAACCGCATGCTATAAAAACTAGCATAGATTGATACATGAGTAGACAAAAAACCTTGTTTATGGTTTTTTAGGGATGTTTGGTGAGAGGACTAAATTACACTGATAGGCTAGTTGCTAAAAGATTTCTACAATGTCATTCTTGACTTTTCAACATTTGGGAGGTGATGACGGGTTACTAGATTCCACTCTTGATCTATGTATGTGTTATGTGATTTAGTGAATGCAAGTGGTATTAATATATGCCATAGAGCTAATCGGATTAGATAAGGCATATACAAGTTAATAATGCAAACTAATCATTTATGTTAGTGTTCCAAAGTTTTCTTTCATGTTAGTGGCATGATTGATAATTATACAAATACTAATTAGATAAAGCCCATGAAACATAATGGCCTTGCAAAGTTAGTAAATGAGTTAGACAATGAGATCCTTATGCATCAAAGCCGTGTTTTTAAAAATATTCCTAGTTATCATATTATCAAGATAAGGCATTAACAATGCATAAAGACTAATGTCGCCATATACCCATTTCATCTTCGGATGGTCTAAAACATGCATGCACGACTAAAAAGATATATGGTGTGGTTGAGCCTTTGAGTTATCCCTCGATTGGGATTTGAATTAGGTATGGTAATATGAAGGGAAGAAAGATTATCGGTTGAATCGCTTATTCAACTAGCTTCAGAAGGCTATCATGTAGTATCCATAAACTTGGAGTCGCCACTGACCATTTTAGGCTAGGTATGATTAAATTCCTATGGAAAACAATATTTTGAGTTATAAAACTTGTAACATTGATTTTAAAGTCTACAAGGTTTAAAGATTCATCGATTGGGTTTAGGAGCTGGTTACATGTAGGGAAGGATTAACAACCCTAACAATGCCCGAAATCGATAGTTGCTAACTATATCCTGCTTCGGTTTTGATTTAATCAGTTCCACTTTAACATTATTTTGATATAATCCCCTTTAATGTCTAAAATTTTGTACATTGTAGATCTAAGTTTTGAAAGAAAATTTATACTGCATATGTGCCCTAGAGATGTGGAGAACATAGGTATTTTGATGACAATAATATCTAGATTAAATTTTGAAACTTTCGATATTTAGTGTTAAGCACTAAAGAGATACCTACACAGAATGTTACCTTGTAATTTTTTAAAATGATTTCAAAATATGAATATATAGAGGTCATTACAAAAGAGAATCATGTTAATAAGACAAAAAGGAATATAATAAGATCACATAAAAACAATCACATACAAAAACATAAAAAAGGAAGGATAATCGAAATGTATCTTGTACTTGTCTTTGATTATTGAAGAATAATCAAAGTGATAATTTTGAGATACATTAGATTCAGTGGTAATTTAGGTGCAAAGAAAAAGAAAGTGTTGATTAAAATGGCTTGGGATGTTTAGAAGAGAGAAAATTTAAATCTTACATGAAAGGTGGGGTTGGAGTATCCCCTCAAAAAATGGGATTGGACTATCCCCATAAATGAAAGAAACTTTAGATGATCCATGAAAAACAAGGTTGGAATATTCCATTGGAAAGTGGGATTGAAGTATCCCAAAAGTGAAAATTTTACGTTTAACAAAGGGTTTGATTAGGAATCCTAAAAAAATCTCGAAGAGGGAAAATTCAAAATTTGAATGGAATGTGAGGTTAGAGTATTCCCTTGAAAAGTAGGGTTAGGGTGACCCTAAAAGTGAAAATTTTATATTTAGAAAAAGGTTTGATTAAGAATCCTAAAAAGATATAGAAGCAAGAAAACTTAAATGATATGTGAAGAGCAAGGTTGGAGTATCTCCTCGAAAAGTGAGGTATCCCTACTAATGAAAATCCTAATGTTTATAAGGAAAATAGTGTTTTTTTTTTGGAAAAGCTATTTTAAAAATAAAAACCAAGAATTTAAATAAAATCTATTTTTATTTGAGTCTCGATCCAAGCGTAGAGGCTTGTGTTGCATTATGTAACTCCATGGCTAGTCGACTGGGTGTATTTTGAGAGGTTTGAATGTCTCAATAAAAGTGGTTAGAAATATCAAGTTGATTTTAAATGCAAAAATAGGGGATAACATCACACTTTCTCTCTTCCTAAATTTATTCCAGGAAAGTTCAGAAGTGTTAGAAATCGAGTAAGGTAACATTGGAAAGGTAACTCGGTAAGGTTTAATGTAACAATATTCTAAAAATCATAGAAAATCGCTTTCTAGGTGCAATTAATTTTTGAATCTAGGTTTGTTTTGACACTAGCTGCATGTGTAGGGGAAAGGGCATAATAGACTTTGGAAAATCATTTTAGACTCATTTGATGTCATTAAATTGCGAACGATACCTTTCCAAAAAGTGAATTTCATGAACTTCCTAGGAAAAATATTCAAAAAATTAAAAAAAAATCATCTGATAGGCTACATGGCCCAAACAAAATTTAGTTGGCTAGTTTTAGGGGTCCTAAATCGTAAAGGTTCAAAAAATCATAACTCCATCATCTACAATGATCTAGGTGCAAGCAGGACAATGTTGGAAATGTAATTCAATGTTCTTTCATGGAAAAATATCACAAAATTCCAAAAAATGTGTTTGATTTTTTGAAAATAATTTCTTAATGGTAGGGATAGTGTTGTTGGAGCAAAACATAGGAGTTTTTTTATGCTTTTGGGTTTCTTTAGGACTAAACTCGAATCAAAGACATCTAGATATCTTTGACACAATCGGCTCATGAGTTCATTCCACAATCCTAGAGTAGCTTAGGACGATGAAATAACTCGTTGACCATGCAACAAATGAGGGTATTAGACATAAGATCAAGGGTTACTGCTTTATCAAATAAATATGGTCATTTTTCTAAGAAAACAATGTTTTGGATTTTATTTATCCATGAATTTAAATCTTGAAAGTTTGATTTTTCCCCACGATTGGAAAACAAATTTCATGAAAACATTAAATCCATGCTAGTCTTCATCTATTGGAGGTAACATAGATCTAACTTGGAGGGTTTTTGAAAATTAGACTATTTTGCAAGAAAAAAAACATACATTTTGACGCAATAGTTATGAATGAGATGCAACTAGCAGTGAACATGGACAACATCCAAACAAACAAAGTGATAGCTTGAAAATGAAAAAAAGGGTAAAAATGTAAGATGATGACAGGTAAGATGCATGGGAACGTTAGCATAGATATTAGTATGAACATGTTTAAACAAGAAAAAAATACGCTGGAATCTTCAAGAAGGCATTTGTCTCATGAAACCTATAAGATGCAAGAAAATACATGAATATGCTCAAGACATGTTAAAGTGAAAATTCAAATATGAGGTGAACATTAAAAATGGACGAAACATGGCAAGAAATGCATGAACAAAGGTTGTTATGATGATAAAAATAATGCATAGCATGTTTGACCATCCAAGCAACATTAACGCATCAAAAGGATCATTTAACCTAAAACTACCACAATCAAGGCCATAATAATGCATGACAATCTCAGAAAGGTCATGGTAACATAAAAGGCCATTAGGATGATTAAATTGCCAAAAAATCAAAGAATAAATAGAGCAAACAAGAAAAAATATATCAAAAGCTTTAAGCTTTTGCCTTTTTTTTTTAGTAGCAACTTTAGACTCACCTTCTTCCCTCTTATAATGTTGAATAGTAATAAAATGATTAAAAGAATGAGCTTTTCACTTAGGGTATGGATGAAAGGGAGTTTTAAAAGGAAATATCAATGAAATAGATGGTTTTAAAAGGGTTTCTAGTGGTGGTTTTAAGGAGCTATGGGAATAAGAGAGGTCTTTTATTTTTTAATGGCTGAGGTATTAAAAGAATGTATGAAAATGAGTACGCTCTACTCAGAATATGTGATTGCAGTAGTGTTTTCTACTATGTAGGATTCTTTTCTCAGATGAACTAAAGTTGGCATATATGGCCATGTGAATATGAAGGTAAAAAACACAAAAAGTATGGTCATTATGAGGTTTTGGTGCATGTACCTAATGAAAAGACAAGGTATCGTGCTTTGCTGCCATATAAACTTATTATCTTGCTCAACAAAAATAGTGGATCATGGCCACTTTATATAGCTGAGCATTAAGAAAGATTAAACTTACCCTTTAACAACTTGCATAATGTCATAAAATTTCTTTTGCCATTGGCTATTTAGGGCCTAAAAATTTATTTAAATCTAATCACAAGCCTAAAGCTGAGGCTTGGTATGAGTTTTGATGATTTTTAGGGCAAAAACCATGTTTGAATTAGATTTTTAAATCAATGGTGCAAAGGCTAAAAGATGGCTTAATTAACACAAAATCGCTTTTGTGTATCGACACAAAACATTTGGTATCGATACACAAGGTAAATTTTTGCCATGAGTATTGATATAATGAAGTATGTGTCGATACCAAGAGCAAAAATAGTTCCAGTCTTAAGACTTGAAGGCCTGTATCGATACCTATGGATTTGTATATAGATATAAACATGCTAAGTACCGATATGATACCTTAGATCTTGATACCAAACCCTTTTATGTCGATACTACATGTGAAAATTTGAATTTTTAGTGACGTAAAAGCTTGGTATCGATACTCACACACCAATAAAACTTGCATATATTTTTAGCTCTTTAAATTACCTTTTTTTAGTTAAAATAATGAAAAATTGTCTGTGCTTATCTGTATAGCTCTAAGGCTGCTTAAAGTAATTATCTCTGATGCCTTGGATGATGGTCCACACAAAATAAGGTGTCTACAGCTGCCCCTCTTTGGCCATTGCTAAGTATTATGAATATAATATACACCATTTTGTTTGGGGTAGGATAATGTTCCTTGAATGCTTGTAAAAATGAAATTTAATTAATATTTTGCTGTGATAATCATAATATATTACCGACAATTCTAATGAAAGTTTGGATAGATTTTTGTAAGGTTTGACCTCCCTACTAGGTTTTTAGATTCTTTTATAAAGTTTAACTTCCCTAAATAGACACTAGCTAATGTGGACTTTGACTCAATAGTGTCTTGCTCTTTGTGGGTGGATTGGGTTAGGGCCTAGCTTATTATGGACAAACTTGATTGGGTGCCTAGCTCTTTAGGATGACTCGATTAGTGCTCAACTATTTATGGACAGAATCAATTAATGCCTAAGTCTTTGTAGATAGATTCGATTGGTGCCCTGCCTTTAAGGACAAACTTGACTATCATCCAGCTCTTTGTAGACATAATCGATTAGTGCCTAACTTTTTATGGACAGACTTGGTTGATGACCAGTTCTTTGTAAACAAACTCAATTAGTGTCCTACTCTTTGAGGACAAACTCAATAGTAATCTAGCTTTTTATGGATAGACTCGATTGGTGCCTTGCTCTTTGAGGATAGACTCGATTAGTGTCTAGCTCATTGTGGACTAAGAACGATAAAAGGTGTCTAGCTCTTTGTGGACTAAAAGGGAAAATAGGCATCTTGCTTTTTATGGATAGATTTGACTGGTGCCCTGCTCTTTGAGGACAGACTCGATTAATGTCTAGCTCTTTGTGGATAGACTTGATTGGTGCCTTGCTCTCTAAGGATAAACTGGACTAAAATCTAGCTCTTTAGACTAAAAAGGAAAAAAGACATCTAGCTCTTTATGGACTAAAAGGAAAAAGAAATCCAACTTTTTGTAGACTAAAAAGAAAAAATGCATCTAGCTCTTTGTGGACTAAAAAAAGTGTATAGCTCTTTGTGGATTAAAAAATTACATCTAACTCTTTCTAGACTATAAAGAAAAAAAGACATCTAACTCTTTGTAGACTAAATGATATGAGTTTAGATACCTTTTTTAAATGGCTTTTCAACTTGTGAACTCATGAAATTAGGGATTCTTACCTGAAAGGGCATTTCAAAAATAAAAATTTGTACCTGAAGTTCTTTGCTAGTATGACTTATGTGAACATGGGTTTGTACTTAGAGGATGCTAATTGTTGTTTGATGCATGAGGAAGCAAATGCATGATGCAGATGTAATGATTCAAAAGCCTAACTAGGCATCAATTTTAACCATTTTAGTGGTTTATTCTTTAACGAGAGTGATCTTTTCATCATAAGATTCACCAACCTTGTCCTAGATTTTCATAGGTTTCAAATGTTCAAGTTGCTTTTAGAAGGTATGGATGGCCCATGATTGTGAAGAAAGGTCCTAAGCTTGAATGGCTTGTGTTTGGAGGCTTTTTGTTAAATAGAACTAGTTGGCAAGTATAAACTGTTTATTTATTAATTTTGATTTGGGGATTTTTTGGTGATCCACGTGGGCTGATCTAAATTTTAGTTTTTTTGATGACAGATAAAGGATTTTTGCCCTTATCTTTGGGCTAGGGTTTATTAGGGAAAGGATTTTGAGCACATTTTCAGGATGTCAAGGTCTAAGAGTAAGATTGACTATAGCTCTAGGGTTCATTCTTGGTCTCTAGTCATGAAATTCCTATGAAGCAATACTACGAAATAAAATTCCTAGGAAGTTTTATTTTTCAAAGCAATACTAGGAAATCTTACTATCACTCTTGTTCATTTATCAAACATTATTGATTAAATGACAAACATGATGCAACATGGGATGCATGAGTTACAAAAAGATTTTACGAGAAACCAAGTGATTGTATTTCATTCAAATACAAGCTATGACCGATTATGATACTATGAAAGATTTTGAGATACAAAAGAATTAAAAGTGATTTTTCTCTAGCTACTTGGCGCTTAATACTGATGGCATGAATCTTTCGTTGAGTGCTTTCAGAAACCTTTCTCAGAAAGTTAATCCTTTTAGTGTTGGCCAACTCCTGAGGAGATTCTTCGGATTACCGCACAGTGAGATAGTTAACCTTTCTCAAGGCTAGATAAACATTGTCATTTCAAGCATGGCTGAGGATGAGATTCGGTAAGGTAGGTCGACATAGAATAGTTGGGTCAAGTAAAGCTTTCGTGTTATGGTCAAAGAAGGTAGATTGGATTAGGCTAAATTTTAAGGAGAGTTTAGTCACTTATGTTTGCATTTTGTGTTTTTAACCTAAAAGGTTTTTTTCTAAGTACTCTTTCTCTTCTTCCCTTTTTTGAAGGAGAAGGGTAGGATGCTCTTTTGTGTTTACATCCTAGAATCCTTTCAGGGTAATATTTATTGTCAGAGTCAAAATTGATGGGATTAGGCAAATCACTACCATTCATTACAGTTAGGATAGGGCTCTTTCAAAAAATACACATTTTGCCATGAAAAGCCCTTCCTAGTTTGAATTTCATTTTTCTTGAGCATCTTTATGAATCGAGAGTATTTGTTTGAGCACTAGGTCACCTTCTTAGAACTGGTACGGATGGATCTTTTTATTATGGGCTCTTATTATATGCTTTTGGTACATTTATCATGATAGATGGCTTTCACTCTTTTCTTTTCAATGAGATTGAGCTATTTATATCGATTCTTGACCTATTCATCTTCTTTAAGTTGTGATTCCATTTAGAATTTGAGTAAAGGGATTTCAACCTCGATAGGAAGAACAACCTCCATGTCATAAATCAAGGAAAACAAGGTAGAGCCTGTATAAGTTTGAACTATTGTGCAATAGATGTGCAATGTAAAAGGTAACTTTTCTTGCCAATCTTTGTACGTTTTAGCCATCTTTTCTACTATTTTCTTGATATTCTTGTTGGCTCCTTCTATTGCCCTATTTATTTTTAGATGGAATGGCACTGAGTTATGATGCTAAATTTAAAATTGGGAATAGATTACTTGCATCATCTTCTTTTTCAAGTTGAGTGCAGTATCCATCATGATTTGCATGAGAATTCTATATCTGTGGGTGATGTATCCTTTCATGAATTTTCACACAATGGATTTGGTGACATTGGCATAACAAGTTGCTTTCACCCACTTGGTGAAATAATTAATTGCAACCAAGATGAAGTCATGCTTGTTGGAAACTTTAGGGGTGATCGGTCCGATCATGTCCATGCCTAACATAGAAAAGGGCCACAGGGCTATCATAACATGTAGAGGTGAGGGCAAAACATGAATTTTATCCACATAGATTTGGCATTTTTGACATTTCCAAGCACAGTTGATGCAATCTTTCTTAAGAGTCAACCAATAATAGCCCGATTGCTTAACTTATTTCGCCATTTGGTGTCCATTAGTATGCATACTACAAATTCTTTAAGGACTTCTTTGAGAATTCTTGTGGCTTTAAAAGCATCCATGCATAGAAGTAGTAGCTGACCCCAACCTTTCTTATATAAAATTCCACCATCCAAAACAAAGCTCACAACTATTCTTCAGATGGTTCTCTTGTTAGTTTTAGTAGCACATTTAAGGTATTGTTGATCTCTAATGTATTGAAAGATGTCATGATAACATGGCAGTTTGTCCTTCTTTTCTTCTACATTCTGACAATGTGTTGGAGTTATATAAATGCTCATCTGAATGGAACCAAAATTTGATTCTCAATTAACTTTGACTATAGACAACAAGGTAGCCAAGGCTTCGGCTATTTAATTCTCAGGTAAATGCTAAAAATTGATATCATTAATTTTTTTTTTAGTTCTAAGATCGCTTCTTGTAATAAATTAGTTTAGCATCTCACATTTGCCAATCCTTTCAGTTGGTAGATAACAGGAACCGAATCTCTAAATACTTGTAAAGTCCTCATACCCCTGTCAATGGCAGCTTGGAATCTTATGATGCAAGCTTTGTATTCATATATTGTTAGTACAATAGAAGTTTAATCTTATAGTGAAGGGTTAGTAATTTCCATAAGGTGAGATAAGAATTACCTCGACTTCACGCCCTAATGTGTTTTAAGCCTCATCAAAGTACATTTTCTAAGGTGAACTACAACTGGTAGTGTCTTCTACCTTGTATTTGCACATCAAGTCTTCATCAAGAAATTCAAAGTTTAAAAATCCATAGTCATCTATTGTCAACTTACTAAGAAGTCCACTATTGCACTATCTTTGAGGGTTTTTTGGTTCACATATACGGTGCCATACTCAAAGAACAAGACTTGCCACCTAGGTAGTCTCTTTAATAAGGTAGGGGCCTCGAAT
This sequence comes from Adansonia grandidieri, assembly GCA_038382065.1. NCBI lineage: Eukaryota > Viridiplantae > Streptophyta > Magnoliopsida > Malvales > Malvaceae > Adansonia > Adansonia grandidieri. The sequence continues at coordinate 29,288 of JBBYHK010077192.1, read as the reverse complement.
AAATATTTGATGGGATCAAGTTTGGCGATCAGACTTGTATATGGTATAGCATGTATTGCCTTAACCTCCGAGCTGTTTAAGCCAGAGTAGAATGTAACTTCTCTATTGCTGAATAGTTATTTTCACATTCCATGAACTTCTTGCTCAAGTAATAGATAGCCTATTCCTTCCTACTTGACTCATCATGTTAACCTAATACACAACCTATTGACAAGTCAAAAATTAATAGATAGAAGTATAAAAGTTTATCGAGCACTGGTGGCACAAGTATAACAGGTTTAAAAAGTAATTTTTGACTTTATCAAAGGATTCCTGGCATTCTTCATTCCATTCTCCAAGATTTTGGCTTTGAAGGAGCTAAAAGATTGGATCGCATTTATCGGTCAGTTAAGATATAAATCGGGCTATATAGTTTAACCTTCCTAAGAAATTCTTCATTTTTTTATGTTCGAGGCAGTGGTAGATTATGAATGGCCTTAACTTTATTTGGATTGACTTTTATTCTTTTTTTGCTCACAGTGAAGCCTAATAGTTTGTCGAATGTGACAACAAATGTGCATTTGGTGGGATATAGCTTAAGCTGATATTTATGAAGTCGTTTGAAAAATTTTTGCATATTGAGGATGTGTTTATTCTCTTTTAGTGATATTTGTGAAGCCATTTAAAAAGTTTTTGCAGATATCATCCACATAGACCTTTTATTTCCTTATGCATGAGATCATGAAATAATGTTACCAATGCCCTCTTAGGTTGCCCCTGTATTCTTAAGCCTCAAGGGCATTACTTTGTAGCAAAAATTACCCCACATTATCATGAAGGTGGTTTTTTACATGTCTTTAATTGCCATTTTTATATGGCTGTAGCCTAAATATCCATCCATAAAGGAAAACAATGCATTTTTGGTAGTGTTGTCCATTAGGGTGTAGATGCATGGCAAAGAAAAATTATCTTTTGGGCTACCTCGATTCAAGTCCCCATAATCTACATAGATCCACACCTTACCATCCTTTTAAGGATTGGGATAATATTGGTCACTCATTCAGGATATTTAGCTACTACTTCAAGAAGTCCTGCCTCAAATTGCTTTTTCACTTCCTTTTTTATCTTAAAAAGCATCTTTGGTTTCATCCTTGTAAGATTTTGTTGTACGGGCTAGCACTTGGGTTTGAAAGGAAGTTTATGGACCATAGTGTTTTTATCTAATTCGAGCATGTCCTAATGTAACAGGCTCAGACTTGAGCCTAGCAAACTACGTGGCCTTAGGCTTTGGATTTACTTTCTTGTTTGCCTAAGTTAGCCTCTAAACACTCAAAAGGAAATCTGAATTCCCTAAAGGCAGTATAGCTAAAAGCTTAAAAGACTAAAGCATAAAAGAAGAACACAAAGAGAATAGGGAGGAATGCTCAAATGTATTTCTCAAGTGTTTGATGATACAAATAAGGATAGGGATGCCTCTATTATAGTTGAATTTCTCATACATCAATGGCTTAGATTAAATCTAATGAATAAGTAGGATTTACACTTATCTACAAAATCTAGAATCCCAGCTAAATTTAAATTTTAGTAACTCTATCTCTCTCAAGTTTTAAATAAGCTAGAGTAGTTCTTTTTAACTGTACCTCCAAGCTTCTAGAAACTGGGCCTTCTAGAATTCTCCAAGGATTAGGCTTATTTTCGTGGGCTAAGTTGTTCCATGTAACTTGTGTCTTTGGGCTTAGGTTCATTAGTGTGGCCTGTGACACTAGTAGGACTAGGCAAACACATCCCAATATTCTTTGAGAAGGTTTATCAGTTTGGTTCAGGTCAATTGGTTTATAGAGGTTTTGATTTTAACTTTTTTTGATCTTCTTTTATTTTTCAAGGATTATGGTTTCCGTGTGTTCTCTATGGGGTAATATTTGTTTTTCTTCTTGTTTAATTAATCTTAAATGGTCTGGGGGTATGAGACTCTTTTCAAAATATTCTCTGGACTTAACCATACTAATGCAGATTGGTTACTCAAAATTGATATCTAGAATCTCAGTATGAATATTCATGACACTTTCATCCAGGTACTTGAAAGTATGGAAAAAGAACAATATAGACGAAAAAAACATGTAGAGGAAGGTCTAAGAATTTGCAAGAACTATGAAAATGGACACAACAGATGAAATGCATAATGCTTAGTCATTGTCGCGTTGTGCTACCCTATACATACATGTATGGTGATGCTATGACTTAAAAACAATGAAAGAAAGGTAAGGTTTACCTTTGGATCATCCTTTGATCGAGATTTGAATTAGGCATGATAGGGTGAAAATTGCAGGGAAGACCAATGAACAAATTGCTCAACCAACGGGTCTTGGTTGGAAAAGGCCATGACTTGAAGTCGCCATTGACTATTTTAGGCTAGGTATGATCGAATACCTATTAAAATTGATTCTGAATTATGAAACTTGCAAGATTGATTTTATGGACTGTATATACAAAAGTCTATTTTTAAAGGTCCAAGAGTCAGTTACACATGAGGAAAAATTAGCACTCCCACAACGCCCAAAATTGGTACCATCAGCCATAAATTATCAAAGTCTTAGTTTTTCTCGATTTTTCACGCAATCATTATTTATGTGTAATTGCCTTATTATGAATGCAAATTTTAAATATTAAATTTAGGTTTTTGATAAAAGTTTAATTAATATCTCTATATGCGATCCATAAAGGAGGAGAAACATAAAGGATTTCGTAAAATAAGGTTTAGATTGATCTAGAAAAGGATATTCTACGTCGAGCACTGGAGGGATACTAACATAGAACATTGCCTAGGGTCTAATGAAATTTGATTTTTCTTGAAGACTTGAATGCAAGTCATCATTAAGAAAAGAAAGAGGTTAGTAAGATATAAAGGAATATAATAAAAGTTGCATTGAAGATAAACACATGGAAACAAAAAGGAGGGATGGTCAGGATATATCTCATAATTGACCTCGGTTATTGAAGAATAACCAAATTGACAAGTTTGAGACATGTTTGGACTCGAAGGCTATCTTAGGCATAAAAAGGTTGATAAAAAGAAAACTTAGATTTTTTATGTATTTTGAAAAGAGGGGTTAGAGTACCTTAAGAGAAAATGGGGTTAGAAAATCCCTTTAGAAAAGCGGGGTTAGAGTATCCCTTCAAAAAGAAATAAACTGAGTGATTTTTGAAAATCAAAATTTTTCAAAAATTTTGGAGAAGACAAATTTTAAAATGGAAAATATTTTAAATAGGGAATGAAAATTAATTTTGAAAACAATTTTAAATTTTGATCCGAGCCTAAAAGAACCTATGCCATGATTCATGACTCTATGGGAAAAATCACTGAATATATTTTGAGTCATTCGAATGACTAAAATGTTGGTTCAGGAAAATCCAAATAATTTTCCTAAGTTCAGCAAAAACAAAGGACAGCATCGCGCTATTCACCTTTCCAAAATTATTTCGGTTTGATTCGATGGTTTTTAGTCAAGGCACCATGGAAAGGTAGATCACTAAGGATTAATACAAAAGTTCCAAAAACTCTAGAAAATAGCTTTCTAGGCAGAATTAATTTTTGAAATCGAGTTTAAGTTAGCACTGACAGCAAATGCAAGGAAAAGGGAGTAGTGAATATTGAAAAATCATCCTAAACTTGTTTGAAATTGTTAAATTGCAAACAATGCCTTTTTGAAAAGGGAATTTCATAACTTTTCTGGAAAAATATTTAAAAAATTCAAACAAATCATCCAACGAGTCAAATTTGCCCAAATAGAATTTGAATCACTGATTCCAGGGATTCAAAATAATGAAGATTTGAAAAATCATAACTTTAATGTCTAGAGTGATCTAGGTGCAAACGAGGTATCATCATAAAGGTAATTTGTAGCCCTTTCCAAGAAAAATGTTGGAAAATTCTAAAAAAATAAGGGGTTTCTTCAGGTTAAGGCTTTTAAGGTTACATGTGAAGGCATTGCGGATACAAATGTCCAATCATTGAGGTCCTTAGTAGTGAAGTAACAGACCAATCCAACTCTCATAGAATATGATGTCAAACCATCCGTTATCAACAAGCAATGTGATGATAGGCTCAAAATAAAGCTCAAATTTAGCACTTAAAAAAGTTTTCATTTTTGATTAAAAATAAAATTTATTTGGCCTCATGAGGCCATGATCCCAAACATTTAAACTTGATAAATCCCCAAGATTAAAAAGCCAATATATTAAAAACATTTAATCCATGCTAATCACCATTAATTAAGGTTAGTATAGACTTAACTCGGGGTTAATTTTTAGAAAATTGCATAGGCACTCATCAAGCAAGCAATTTTGAAGAAGCATTTTAACAAGTATATGGTGAACCAAAAATGTATTATTATCATCCCAACATCAAATATAAGAACGAACAAAATCAAAAGACATTTTGACAAGTAAATCATGCTTAAAATGCAAACACCTCCTAAAGACATCATGAAATGCTAGATGAACATTATAAAGCATGAGTCATGATTTACAATGAGACATAGTACCATAGCATCAAAACAGAGGCTGGAGAAAGCATTTAAAGAAAAATGCAAGTTTAATCACCCAAGCAATATTAGAACATCATCAAAACAACATAAAATCAAATCCAACAAGAAAAATGCATGATTTCCTTAGATGGTTCATGGTATACATATAATGCTCACTAAAAGCAATGGCATAAGATATATTTGCAATGCAAGAAAATAAAGGGAAAGAGATTGAAATATACCAACAGAAGCTTGAAGATTTCCTTGTACTCTTACCTCTTAACTATTTCTTTTCAGCCAAGTGTTTTTCATTTTTTTATTCCTTTCTCCTTTATAAACCTTGGCTCATGTAAATGGAATAAAAATGATGGCTAAGCCTATGGCATGGAATCAAAGAAAATGGTGGGGTTACTTTCATTTTGGTGGCAAATGATAAGCATAGAAAATGAAGAGATATTGGGAGGCATGAATACGAATGAATTTTAGGGGAGAGCTTCTACCACCAAAGCTCAGTTAAGCTTTTTCTATTTTTTTACATGGTTGGTATGGTGGCTATTAGGTGATGAGAATGAAAATGAAACTTTTCGGTGGTTTTCATGAATGATTTGATGCAAAGCAACAAATGTTGTTTATAAAGGGTGGCGGGCTAAAACTAAAAATAACCTTGGGTGAGAGGTTAATTTTGTATATTATCTCACAAAAATGATGAGTCATGGTGTACTAGGATATGCTTTCGATTTTTAATCGGTCCAAGTACTAATTCTTGAGCACCAACTAACCATCAAAGTTCCAAATATCCCTTGAATATCAATTTTTGTCATGAAATACCCCACCATCAAGCTAATTGGGTCCTTTAAAAATCATTAACTCAACCCAATAGGCCTAAAATTAATTCAAATAATGGACATATTGGATCAAAATAATTTTAATAAGGCCCATCAAGAACTTAAAATATTTTAAAAGGTGACCCAATATAATTAAATAAAATATATCCAAATAAAATATGCACTGAGCATTCTTTTATTTAATATATATTTCTTATGAGGCTTGGTCTTAAATTAAAATAATTTATTACCTAATATAATTAAATAATATAAACCCAAATAAAATAATTAAATATTCTTATAGGCTCTATTTTATTTAATATATATTTTTCATAAAGCTTGGTCTTAAATTAAATAATTTTGACCCAATATAATTAAATAAAATGGCCTAAATAAAATAATTAAATATGTAAGTGGGCTCTATTTTATCTAATGTATATTTTTTATGAGTCTTGGTCTTAAATTAAATAATTTTACAGTCTTTGCTTAGCGAGAAGTGATGGGGATTGGACACGAGCTTGTATGAATAACCTTAATGGCACCTCAAACGATGACTTCTAATACACAAAATATTGGCTTAGATAAAATAGGGTGTCTATAGTTTCCCCTCTTTTGGTAGTTGCTAAGTATCAAGAGTAAGGCGAAGACAAATAAAAATATTTTGTCTAGGATATAACATCGCCTTATGAGTGCTGATGGGGAATTGGAGATTTAGTTAGTACTACACTGAGATGGGCAGAGTATGTTGGCAACTGTTCAAATTAAGAAGAAAATTTCAATGAGTTTTGTATGGTTTGACCCCCCACTAGGTTTATAGTTTACTGGGTTTGACCCCCTAGATAGGCACTAGCTACTGTGGGCTTTGACTCGATGAGCATCCAGTTCTTTATGGACTGACTCAATGAGCATCCAGTTCTTTATGGACTGACTCAATAAGCATCCTACTCTTTGTGGACTGAGGTGGTAGGCATCCAACTCTTTGTGGACTAAGGTAGGTAGGCATCTGGTTTTTTGTGAATAAAGGTTGGTAGGCATCTAACTCTTTGTGGACTAAAATAAAAAAATTGTCTAACTCTTCATGGATTGAAAGAAAAAGTATCTAGCTCTTTATAGACTAAAAGAAAGAAGGGCATACATCTATTTATGGACTAAAAAGAAAAAAAGCATCTAGCTCTTTGTAGACTAAAAAGAAAAAAATGCATCCAACTTTTTATGGACTAAGAAAGGAAAAGGCGTCCATCTCTTTGTGAACTAAAAAAGAAAAAGGCATCAAGCTCTTTGTGGACTAAAAGCAAAAAAGGCATCCAGCTCTTTATGGACTAAAAGAAAATGAGTCTAGCTCTTTATGGACTAAAAGAAAAGGCATCCAACTATTTGTAGACTAAAAGAAAAAAAGCATCTAGCTCTTTATGGCTAAAATGGAAAAAGCATATTGCTCATTGTAGACTAAATGGAAAAAACATCCAGCTCTTTATGAACTAAAAGAAAAAAGACATCAAGCTCTTTTTGGACTAAGAAGAAAAAGGCATTCAGCTCTTTATGGACTAAAAGAAAAAGACGTCCAGCTTTTTGTGGATTAAAAAAAGCATCTAGCTCTTTGTAGACAAAAAGAAAAAAAGCATCTAGCTTTTTAAGGACTGAAAAGAATCAAGCTCAAAATGGAAACCACCTCTTAAATAACATCATGGAATGCTAGATGAACATTTATAAAGCATGAATCATGATTTATAATGTGACATAATACTACATCAAAATAAGGACTACAAAGAAAAATCCAATTTTAATCACCTAAACAATAGTAAGGCATCATCAAAACTACATGAAATCAAATCCAGTAAGAAACATGCATGATTCCCTTGGATGGGTCATTGTGTACATCTAATGCTCACTAAAAAAATGGCATAAGATACATTTGCAATGTAAGAAAATAAAGAGAAAGATATTGAAATATATATTTATACCTCTTGACTAAACCTTTTTAGCCAATTATTTTTTCCTTTTTCTATTCCTTTCTCTTTTGTAAATATTGGCTTATGTAAATGGAATGAAAATAATGGCTGAGCATGTGGCGTGGGAATCAAAAAATTAGTGGGGTTACTTTCATTTTGATGGCTAATGATGAGCATAGAAAATAAAGAGATTTTGGGAGGAGTGAATGTGAATGAATTTTAGGGGATAGCTCCTGTAGCCAAAGCTTGATCAAGCTTTTTCTATTTTTTACATGGTTGATAAGGTGGCTATTGGGTGATGAGAATGAAAATGAATTTTTTCGTAGCTCTCATGAATGATCTGATGCAAAGCAACAAATGTTGCTTATAAAGGATGGTGGGCTAAAGGTTAAAAAAACTAGGGTAAGAGGTTAATTTTGTATATTGTCTCACAAAAATAATGAGTCATGGTATACAAAGATGTGCTTTTAATTTTTAATTGGTCAGAGTACTAATACTTGAGTCTTAACTAACCACCAAAGTTCCAAAATATCCCTTCAATATCAATTTTTGCCATGAAATACCCCACCATCAAGCTAATTATGTCCTTAAAAAAAAACCATTAACTCAACCTAATAGGCCCAAAATTAATTCAAATAATGGACGTATTAGATCAAAATAATTTTAATAAGGCCCATCAAGAATTTAAAATATTAAAATGGTGACCTAATATAATTAAATAAAATAAATAACTTATGATATTTCTTATGAGTTTGAGTCTTAAATTAAATAACTTTTGATCCAATATAATTAGAAAAATAGGCCAAAATAAAATAATTAAATATGCACATAGGCTCTATTTTATATAATATATATTTTTCATAAAGCGTGGTTTTAAATTAAGTAATTTATGACCTGATATAATTAAATAAAATAGGCCTAAATAAAATAATTAAATATTTACATGGGCTCTATTTTATCTAATGTATATCTTTTATAAGACTTGGTCTTAAATTAAATAATTTTAGACCTTAAGTGATAAAGATTGGAAATGAGCTTGTATGAATAACCTTAATGCTACCTCGGATGATGAGTTCTGATACTTTGAATGTTGGCTCAAACAAAATAAGGTGTCTACAATCATTTCATTGATAATACTTAATAAAAGGATGCCTATACAAAGGATTCTACAATGCTTTTAGGCAGAATCATGTAGGTTTATTTCATAGCATAACTTTGAAATAGACTTGAACAATACAGGAATCCCAATTTCAGTCCAAACACTTAGAACAAATCTCGGAAAGCATAGACTAGTCTCTCAATTCATTGTTAACATCTTTGACTCATCAGTCGCATTGGTGGAAAGATCCCCGAATGCCTTGTTTGGTACTAGCATAACATGGTTGGATCAGATATTCACACATCCTCTCAAATAGAAACTTTCCTGCAGTGATGGAAACAGCATTGATTCATGCCCCAAATCATGACCCAATAGATGGGCCATTCTCTTCTCATGGTTCTTCTTAGCTTGTTTTCTTTTCTGTTGTGCATTGATAACTTTTAAGACTCTAGTAATTCCTTGGAGATGCTTTTTAAGTCCTCTTCTGGCTCAAGAACCTTTACCAACGGTTAACTTTAGACCTATCTGGCATTCTTTGATAGGTGAGGCTCAACCTAGCAACCTTTTTTGACATAAATAGCATCGACAAACCTAAAGCACTAAAATCTAAAACATCCATATTAGGTTCGATATATGGGGCATTAATTGAGGTAGCAGCGATAATACCTTCCTCTCTTTTAATGTAGACAACCTTATTTTCAATGATGAATTTTAGCTTTTAGTATAGTGATGATGGTACTACCTTCGCAAAATGAATTTAAGGCCTTTTTAGTAGGCAGTTATATGATAGAGCAATGTCCATCACATGAAAGTCTACTTTGTATGTACATGGGCTGATTTGGAGTGGAATAGTGATGTTTCCCATGACATTTCTACGAGTTCCATTAAATGCTTATACAATCATATGACTATTCTGGATATGAAATACATCGATGGGAAGCTTGTTCAATCATAATAAGGGCATTACATTTGGTGCTAACCCATTAACAATGAGCACCTTAGGTAATGTGTTGCCTTTGTAGAATGTAGTAATGTGAAGGGCTTTATAGTTTCCCCTTCCTCTATGAGGGATTTCATCATCGCTGAAAGATATGTAGCTGTCGAGTAGTGATGCTGCTTAGTAGGTGATCTATCTAGCCTATTGAGATGTCAAAAGGGATATATGCCTTATTCAAGACTCTAAGGAGAGCACTTCTATGAGCTT
>JBBYHK010076870.1:25591-44645 GCA_038382065.1 Adansonia grandidieri | reverse complement strand
AGCCATAAATCATGAACTTACAAAATAATCAAACATCCTAAGTCTCACATAAGCATAGTTGAATATTAAGTATTAAACAGACTAAAGAACTTACTAATGCCTGTTTATGGCATCATATCTTATAAGTGAGCTCTAAATGCTCCCCTTAAGGATATGCATATAATTTAGTCATACAATAGAGCTTCTTAATGACTCATGACATAAAGTTCATCAAAATCAACCCTTTATGCTTAAATCATTCTTAAATTATGCTTCACAACAATATTTCATAAATCGATTTAACACATCATCATTAAGCACTGAATCATCAAATGTATGCACATTTAAGCTTATAGTGGCTCAAAATGTAAAATATGAATTTTCATTAAACAATTTTACATTAAAAACATTTTTTAAAAAAATTCAATAAAGCATTGATAATCATGAAATGAATAACTAATACACATATCGAAATTTTAAAGCTTAGAGATTACCCATCACACTTCTTGATGTGTTTAGAGCATCCATTTGTATTGTGTTGCTTCTTATTACTCCAACACACCTATAAGAGACCTTCACTTGGTTTTTGGTACCCAAATTGCTTTGGGTCCATGAATGTTAGTCTCAAAGCCTCTTATTCCCTTAAGAACCTATACTTGCCTAACTTTAAATTATGTCCTTTTCTTGATAGGACAAGTATGCAAATTATGACCATGAAAATTGCAATTTGAGCACTTGGTCATATAAATGCGAAAAGATTTATCAAGAATGATTTTCTTTTCTTATTCCAAGTTTGATCTTTCTTTTCAAATCAAAACTAGCTTTCTCTAAAATGTTAATTCTTAGCTTGGAGTCATTAAAATCACTTTTCAAATCTTTGTTTTAATTCTCTAAAACACGTTTTGATTTCAATAATAAATCATTTTCAACTTTTAATTTTGAAATCATTTTCTTGTGTTTAGAGTTCATTTCCTCAAACTCAACTACAAGATCATCAAAAGCATCTTGTAACTCATCAAATGTATAGGAATTTAAATTTAGAGAATTTGAGGTTACCTTGGGCTTATCAAGAGCCATGAAACAAAGGTCGCCAATTTGGTCTTCCTTGGAGTCATCATCGAAAAAGTCACTATCACTCCAAGTTGCTACAAATGCTTTTTTATTCTTTTTTTCAATAATAGGTAATCGAATTTGACGTGCCTCGATTCATTGCAATTGTAGCACACCACCTTGTTAACCTTTTTAGTTTGGGATGATCTACCCTTTTCCATCTTCATGAATTTCTTGAACTTCTTGGCAAATATGATCATCTTCATATCTTCACCATCTTCATCATCGTCATCCTCTTCTTTACTCATGGAAGCCTTTAATGCAACTCTAACTTTTCTTTGTTGTTTCTTTCCATGATTTATCTTCATTTTGTATGTGAGAAGTGATTCGATGAGCTCATCTAAAGCAAGGAGATTGAGGTCCTTTGACTTCTTAATTGGAGTCACTTTAGCTTCCCATAACTTAGAAAAGCTATTCAACATTTTCTTGACCATCTTCTTGTTGGGATACACCTTTTTGAGACCCTTCAAGCCATTTACAATGTCCGTGAATCTATCAAATATCTCTTTAATGCTCTACTCCGATTTCATTTTGAACATCTTATAATCAAGATTGAGCATGCCTATCTTGGACTCCTTAACTTAATTGGTCTCTTTATGTGTGATAGCCAACTTGTCTTATATCTCTTTGGCATTATCACATAAAGACACCCTATTGTACTTAATAGGGCCTAAAGGAAAAAAAAGTGTGTGCATGGCCTTGGCATTAAGTTAACCTATCTTAATGTCTTTCTCATCCCATTCCCACTCTTCCTTGGGAACTTCAAGAGCACCTGCCATCTTCGTTGGGATGAATAAGACTTTCATGATTATCTTCCAAACTTGATAATCATTTGCTAGGACAAATAGCCTCATCCTTGTCTTCCAATAAGTGTAATCTTTATCGTTAAAGAGATGAGGCCTCATGATTCAATGTCCTTCTTAGCCCATATAAAAATATCACTATTAGTCATTTGCTTAGTCTTGTGTAGATCTTTGCTCAAGGATGTTAAGCCTATAGGATTGAGACACAAGCTTGAATACCAATTGTTAGACCTTTTAGTGGTGAATGAAATCAAAAGGGGGTGAATTGATTTTACAATATTTTAGTAAGTTAAAACTTTGATAAACAAAATTGAGAAATCTAAATAATAAACTTTGGAGTGCAAATCAGTGAATAGCAATAAACAATAAAAGATAAGAGAAAGAGAAACAAATTCAAAGACTTAGAGAGGTTTGGCCTCAATTGCCTATGTCCTCTACCTCAGCCTCACTTGCGTCGGATTTCCATTATTCACTAACTTGAATTATCTACCTTTCAAGGACAAGGTATAACTTTTACACGCTCTATCTTTCAAGGCTAAGATAGAAACCTCTACCCTCCATCTTTTGTGGCTAAGATAGAACCCTCTCTCACTACTTTTGAAGGCTAATTAGAAACCTTCTCTACTTTTGAATGGCTAAGTAGGAACCTTCCTTTTTTGCAACGATTTAAGTGTAAGCAAATGAAACCTCTAAAGGTTAGGTGTTTACAAGAATTTTGGCTCAAGGAAATATGTATCTAAAGATACAAAATGAAGAATAAAAAAAAAGAATTAATCTTATACAAAGATGAACTACTTAGTGAAAATGATGAAAAATTTGACATTAGCATAATTCTCTTGGTTCTATTTCTTGTTGAAGGTGTTGGAGTGGCTTATTTATACCTTTGATCATGTTTATAGCTGTCAGGAAAATTCGGTGAAGGAATATAGCTGTTGGAGCCTTTAAAATATCATTTCCCATTGTTCCCCATGCCTCTGTATCAATACAATTAAGTGGTTATCAATACATTGTGTTTAACGATCCAAAATATGACTGTTAAATAGTCTTGTATTGATACAGAAAGATTTATCTCGATACATGAATAGTCTTGTATCGGTACAGAATGCTCTGTCTCAAAACATAAACAATGATTTCTGCATTTTATGGTTATCTAGCAACTGCCAAGTATTGTATCGATACATGCAAATAGTGTATCGATGCATTCACATTTTTAAAAGGTTTTTCATGACTTTGAAACATGTAGAACTTATTTAAAAAATGTTTTATATAAAAATATGTATCAAGAACACATTTTTGAGTGCTTAAAGAAGTTAAGACATTTCCTAGTATTTTTTAAAGTGTTTACAAAATTACATGGAAAAATACTAATCTTGAAAATAATGAAACACAAGCTAATTAAGCTTAAGTTTCAGTTATATCAAAATTAAGATTAATTTAAAGCTAACATAGCTAACAAAAGTTTGTCTGTCAATTAGGACAAAGACAAATTCACATAATAATCTCTGTTCTTTTCATGATTGGGCACCATAAACTCGATCTACACAATGGGATAAATGACATTAATGCTTTGGTTTCATAAGAAAAGGTTCTCTTTCCACCATTTTTTAGAATTAAAGTTCATTTCTCAATTAGGACAAACACAGATCTACATAGTAATCTCTTTTCTTTTCTTGATTAGGCAACATAAACTCATTCTCCTTATTGGGATAAATGACATTGATACTTTGGTTTCATAAGAAACATTTCTCTTTCCATCATTTTTTAGTTTTAAAGTTCATTTGTCAATTAGCACAAACATAAATTCACATAATAATCTCTTTTCTTTTCATGATCAGGCACCATAAACTCATTCTACTTGTTGGGATATATGGCATTGATGCTTTGGATTCATAAGAAAGCCTTCTCTTTCCACCATTTTTTAGAAATACAGTTCATTTCTTAATTGGACAAACATGGATTCACATAGTAATCTCTTTTCCTTTAATAATTAAGCACCACAAACTCATTCTCCTAATTGGGATAAATGACATTAATGCTTTGGTTTTATAAGAAAAGCTTTTCTTTCCACCATTTTTTAGAATTAAAGTTCATTTCTTAATTAGGACAAACACGGATTCACATAGTAATCTCCTTTCTTTTCATGATTGAGCACCATAAACTCATTTTTCTCATTCGGATAAATGACATTGAAGCTTTGGTTTCATTTAAAAAATCTTTTCTTCCCAGCATTTTTTAGAACCAAAGGTCGTCTATCAATTAGGACAAAGATGGATTTATATAATAATCTCCTTTCTTTTCATGATTGGGCACCATAAACACATTCTACTCATTTGGATAAATGACATTGGTGCTTTGGTTTCAGCAGAAAAACTTCTCTTTCCAGCATTTTTTAGGATTAAAGTTCATTTCTTAATTGGATAAACACAGATTCACATAGTAATCTCTGTTCCTTTAATGATTGGGCACCATAAACTCATTCCTCTCATTGGGATAAATGATAGTAATGCTTTGGTTGCATAACAAAAGCTTCTCTTTCCATCATTTTTTGGAGCTAAAGTTCATTTGTCAATTGGGACAAACACAGATTTACATAATAATCTCCTTTCCACAAACTCATTTTCTGCATTAGGATAAATGAAATTGATGTTTTGGTTTCATAAGAAAACCTTCTCTTTCCACCATTTTTTAGAATTAAAATTCATTGATCGATTAGGAAAAACACGGATTCATATAGTAATCTCCTTTCTTTTCATGATTGGGCATAATAAACTCATTCTCCTCATTGGTATAAATCACATTGATGCTTTGGCTTCATAAGAAAGCTTCTCTTTCCATCACTTTTTAGTGTCAAAGTTCATTTGTCAATTGGGACAAACACAGTTTCAAATAATAATCTCTTTTTTTTAGTGATTGGGCACCATAAACTCATTTTACTCATTGGGATAAATGATGTTCATGCTTTGGTTTCACAAGAAAACCTTCTCTTTCCACCATTTTTAGAATTAAAGTTCATTAATCAATTAGGACAAAGATGGATTTACATAATAATCTCTTTTCTTTTCATAATTGGATTCCATAAACTCATGCCCCGCATTGGGGTAAATGACATTGATGCTTTAATTTCATTTAGAAAGTTTTCTTCCCATCATTTTCTAGAATCAAAGTTCATCAGTCAATTAGAGCAAAGATGGAATCACATAATAATATCCTTTCATTTCATGATTAGCCACCATAAACTTGTTTTGTTCATTGGGATAAATGACATTTCACGTTTTGGTTTCATAAGAAAAGCTTTTCTTTCCACCATTTTTTTGAATTAAAGTTCATTTCTCAAATATGACAAACACGGATTCATATAGTAATTTCCTTTCTTTTCATGTTTGGGCACCATAAACTCATTTTTCTCATTGGGATAAATGACACTAATGCTTTGGTTTCATAAGAAAAGCTTCTCTTTCCATCATTTTTTAGTATTAAAGTTCATTTGTCAATCGAGACGAGCATGGATTCACATACTAAACCCCTTTCTTTTCATGATTAGGCACCACAAGCTCATTCTACTCTTTTGGATAAATGACATTGATGCATTGGTTTCATAAGAAAAGCGTCTCTTTCCAACATTTTTTAGAGTTAAAGTTTATTTGTCAATTGGTACAAGCACGATTCACATAAGAATCTCCTTTCCTTTCATGATTAGGCACCATAAACCCACGTATTGGGATAAACGACATTGATGCTATAGTTTCGTTTAAAAAGCTTTTTTGCCCATCATTTTTTAGAATCAAAGTTCGCCAGTCAATTAGGACAAAGACAAAATCACGTAATAATCTCCTTTCTTTTCATGATTGGGCACCATAAACTCATTGTCTTTTTTGAGATAAATGACATTGATGCTTGGTTTCATAAGAAAACCTTTTCTTTCCACCATTTTTTAGAGTTAATGTTCATTGGTCAATTAGGACAAACACATATTCACATAGTAATCTCTTTTTATTTCATGATTAGGCACCCTAAACTCATTCTCCTCATTGGTATAAATGACATTGATGCTTTGGCTTCATGAGAAAAGCTTCTCTTCCCATCACATAATAATCCCCATTCTTTTCATGATTAGGCACAGTAAGCTCATTCTACTCATTGGGATAAATGACATTGATGCTTTGGTTTTATAAAAAAAACATCTCTTTCCATTATTTTTTAGAGTTAAAGTTTATTTGTCAATTAGGACAAATACGAATTCACATAATAATCTCTTTTCCTTTTATGATTGGGCACCATAAACTCATTCTCCTATTAGGATGAATGACATTGATGCTTTGGTTTTATAAGAAAAGCTTCTCCTTCCATCATTTATTAGAGTTAAAGTTTATTTATCAATTGGGACAAACAAGGATTCACATAATAATGTCCTTTCTTTTCATGATTGGGCTCCATGAACTCATTTTCTACTTTTGGATAAATGACAATGATACTTTAGTTTCAATTAAAAATGTTTTCTTCCCACCATTTTTTAAACTTAAACTTTATCAGTCAATTAGGATGAAGACAGAATCACATAATAGTTCTTTCTTTTTCTTGATTGGGCACCACAAACTCATCCTACACATTGGGATAAATGATATTGATGCTTTGGACTCATAAGAAAAGATTTCTCTTTCCACCATTTTTTCAAATTAAAGTTCATTTCTCAATTGGACAAATACGGATTCACAAAGTAATCTCCTTTCTTTTTATGATTGGGCACCATAAAACTCATTCTCCTCATTGGCATAAATGACATTGATTCTTTGGTTTCATAAGAAAAGCTTCTCTTTCCATCATTTTTTTAGAGTTAAAGTTTATTTGACAATTGGGGCAAGCACGGATTCACATAATAATCTTATTTCTTTTCATGATTGGGGTCTATAAACTCATTCCCTGCAGTGGGATAAATGACATTAATGCTTTAGTTTCACCTAAAAGCTTTTTTACCCATCATTTTTTAGAATCAAACGGCGTACATCAATTAGGACAAAGATGGAATCACATAATAATCACATTTCTTTTCCTGATTGGTCACCATAAACTCATTCTACTCATTAGGATAAATGATATTGATGCTTTAGACTCATAGCTTTTCTTTCCACCATTTTGTAGAATTAAAGTTCATTTCTCAATTTTCATAAGAAAAGCTTCTCTTTCCATAAATTTTTAGAGTTAAAGTTTATATGTCAATTGGGACAAATATGGATTCACATAGTAATCTCCTTTCCTTTTATGACTAGGCACCATAAACCAATTCTCCTCATTGGGATGAATGATAATGATGCTTTTATTTTATAAGAAAAGCTTTTCTTACCATCATTTTTTAGAGTTAAAGTTTATTTGTCAATTGGGACAAACAATGATTCACATAATAATCTATTTGCTTTTCATGATTGGGCTCAATAAACTCATTTCCCACATTGGGATAAATGATAATGATGCTTTAGTTTAATTTAAAAAGGTTTTCTTCCCATCATTTTTTAAAATCAATCTTTCTTAGTGAATTAGGACAAAGACAGAATCACATAATAATCTCTTTTCTTTTCATGATTAGGCACCATAAACTCTTTCTTCTAATTGTGATAAATGAGATTGATGCTTTGGTTTCATAAGAAAAGCTTCTCTTTCCACCATTTTTTAGAATTAGAACTCGTTTCTTAATTGGTACGAACATGAAGTCAGAAAGGAGTCTCCTTTCTTTTCATGATTCGGCACCCTAAACTCATTCTCCTTATTGGGATAAATCACATTAATGCTTTGGTTTCAGAAGAAAAGCTTCTCTTTCCATCATTTTTTAAAGTTAAATTTTATTTGTCAATTGGGAGAAGTATGGATTCACATAATAATCTCTTTTCCTTTTATGATTGGGCACCATAAACTCATTCTCTTATTGGGATGAATGA
This sequence comes from Adansonia grandidieri, assembly GCA_038382065.1. Taxonomy (NCBI): domain Eukaryota; kingdom Viridiplantae; phylum Streptophyta; class Magnoliopsida; order Malvales; family Malvaceae; genus Adansonia; species Adansonia grandidieri. The sequence continues at coordinate 36,826 of JBBYHK010076870.1, read as the reverse complement.
CATTGATGCTATGGTTTTATAAAGAAAGCTTCTCCTTCCATCACTTTTCAAAGTTAAAGTTTATTTGTCAATTGGGACAAACAATGATTCACATAATAATCTCTTTTCTTTTCGTGATTGGGCTCTATAAACTCATTTCCCACATTAGGATAAATGACAATTATGCTCTAGTTTCATTTAAAAATGTTTTCTTCCCATCATTTTTTAAATCAAACTTCGTCAGTCAATTAGGATAAAGACAGAATCACATAATAGTCCCTTTTTTTTACATAATTGGGCACCATAAACTCATCCTACTCATTGGCATAAATGATATTGATGCTTTGGATTCATAAGAAAAGCTTCTCTTTCCACTGCTTTTTAAAATTAAAGTTCATTTCTCAATTGGACAAATGTGGATTCACAAAGTAATATCCTTTATTTTTATGATTGGGCACCAAAAACTCATTCTCCTCATTGTGATAAATGACATTGATGCTTTGGTTTCATAAGAAAAGCTTCTCTTTCCATCATTTTTTAGAGTTAAAGGTTATTTAACAATTAGGGCAAGCACGTATTCACATAATAATCTAATTTTTTTTCATGATTGGGCTCTATAAACTCATTCCCCATGATGGGATAAATGATATTGATGCTTTAGTTTCACCTAAAAAGCTTTTCCACCTATCATTTTTTAGAATCAAACTACATCTGTCAATTTAGACAAAGACAAAATCACATAATAATCTCTTTTCTTTCCATAATTGGGCACCATAAACTCATTCTACTCATTAGGATAAATGATATTGATGCTTTGGATTCACAAGAACAACTTTTCTTTCCACCATTTTGTAGAATTACAGTTCATTTCTCAATTGGGCAAATGCAGATTCACAAAGTAATCTCCTTTCCTTTTATGATTGGGCACCATAAACTCATTCTCCTCATTGAAATAAATGACATTGATGCATTGGTTTCATAAGAAAAGCTTCTCTTTCCATAATTTTTTAGAGTTAAAGTTTATCTGTCAATTGGGATAAATATGGATTCACATAATAATCTCTTTTTCTTTTATGACTAGGCACCATAAACTCATTCTAATTGGGATGAATGACATTGATGCTTTGGTTTTATAAGAAAAGCTTCTCTTACCATCATTTTTTAGAGTTAAAGTTTATTTATCAATTGGGACAAACAATCGTTTACATAATAATCTCCTTTATTTTCATGATTGGGCTGCATAAACTCATTTTCCACAATGGGATAAATGATAATGATGCTTTAGTTTCATTTAAAAAGGTTTTCTTCCCATCATTTTTAAAAATCAATCTTCTTCAATCAATTAGGACAAAGACAGAATTACATAATAATCTCTTTTCTTTTCATGATTGGGCACTATAAACTTGTTCTACTAATTGCGATAAATGATATTGATGCTTTGGTTTCATAAGAAAAGCTTCTCTTTCCACCATTTTTTAGAATTAGAGCTTGTTTCTTAATTAGGACGAACACGAAGCCAAAAAGTAATCTCTTTTCCTTTCATGATTGGGCACCCTAAACTCATTTTCCTCATTGGGATAAATGATATTGATGCTTTGGTTTCATAAGAAAAGCTTCTCTTTCCATCATTTTTTAGAATTAAAGTTTATTTGTCAATTAGGACAAACACGGATTCACATAATAATCTCCTTTCTTTTCATGATTGGGCTCTATAAACTCATTCCCTATATTGGGATAAATGATAATGATGCTTTACTTTCATTTAAAAAGCTTTCCATCCCATTATTTTTTAGAATCAAAGTTCGTTTGGCAATTAGGACAAAGTCAGAATCACATAATAATCTCCTTGCTTTTTATGATTGAGCTCCATAAACTCTTTTTACTCATTGGGATAAATTACATTGACGCTTTTGTTTTGTAAGAAAAACTTCTCTTTCCACTATTTGTTAGAATTAGAGATCATTTGTCAATTGGGCAAACACAGATTCACAAAGTAATCTCCTTTCTTTTCATGATTAGGCACCAAAAACTCATTCCCTGGATTGGGATAAATGACATTGATGCTTAAGTTTCATTTAAAAGGCTTTTCCTCCCATAATTTTTTAGAATTAAAATACGTTTCTCAATTGGACAAACATGGATTCATGTAGTAATCTCCTTTGCTTTAATGATTAGGCACCATAAACTCATTCTCCATATTTTGATAAATGACATTGATGCATTGGTTGCATACGAAAAGCTTCTCTTTCCATCGTCTTTTAGAGTTAAAGTTCATTTGTCAATTGGGACATACACAGATTCACATAATATCTCATTTCTTTTCATGATTAGGCACCATAAACTCATTTTCTTCATTGGGATAAATGACATTGATGCTGTAGTTTTATTTAAAAAGCCTTTCTTGCCGCCATTGTTTAGAATCAAAGTTTATCCGTCAATTAAAACAAAGACGGATTCACATATAATCTCCCCTCTTTTCATGATTGGGCACCATAAAATTCCATCATTTTTTAGAGTTAAAGTTTATTTGTCAATTGGGATAAACAAGGATTCACATAATAATATCTTTTCTTTTCATGATGGGCTTCATAAACTCATTTCCTGAATTGGGATAAATGACAATGATGCTTTCGTTTCATTTAAAAAGGTTTTCTTCCTATTATCTTTTGAAATCAATCATTGTCAATCAATTAGAACAAAGATAGAATCACATAATAATCTCCTTTCCCTTCATGTTTGGGCACCATAAACTTGTTCTACTCATTAGGATAAATGAATTGATGCTTTGGTTTCATAAGAAAAGCCTTTCTTTCTACCATTTTTTAGAATTAGAGTTCGTTTCACAATTGGGACAAGCACGGAATCACAAAATAATCTTTTTTCTTTTCATGATTGTTGTAAACTCATTCTCCTTATTACGATAAATGACATTGATGCTTTGGTTTCAAGAGAAAAAGTTCTCTTTCCATCATTCTTTAGAGTTAAAGTTTATCTGACAATTGGGACCAAAATAGATTCACATAATAATCTCCTTTCTTTTCATGATTGGGCTCCATAAACTCAATCCCCGCAGTGGGATAAATGACATTGATGCTTCAGTTTCACTTAAAAAGCTTTTCTTCCCATCATTTTTAGAATCAAACTTTGCCAGTCAATTAGGACAAAGATGGAATCACATAATAATCACCTTTTTTTTCATGATTGGGTACCATACACTCATTCTACTCATTGGGTTAAATGATATTAATCTTTGGTTTCATAAGAAAAGCTTCTCTTTCCACCATTTTTTAAAATTAGAGATCGTTTTTCAATTGGGACAAACATGGATTCACAAAGTAATCTCCTTTCCTTTCAAGAGTAGGCACCCTAAACTCATTCTCCTCATTAGGATAAATGACATTGATGCTTTGGTTTCATAAGAAAAGCTTTTCTTTCCATCATTTTTAACTTAAAGTTTATTTGTCAATTGGGATAAACACGGATTCACATAATAATGCCCTTTCTTTTCATGATTGGGCACCATAAATTGATTCCCTGCATTAGGATAAATGACAATGATGCTTTTGTTTCATTTAGAAAGCTTTTCTTCCCATCATTTTTTAGAACCAAAGTTCATCTATCAATTAGGACAAAGATAGAATCACATAATAATCTGCTTTCTTTTATGATTGGGCACCATAAACTCATTCTACTTGTTGGGATAAATGACCTTGACGCTTTGGTTTCATAAGAAAAGCTTCTTTTTCCATAATTTTTATAATTAAAGTTCATTTCTCAATTGGGACAAACACGGCTTCACAAAGTAATCTCCTTTCTTTTCATGATTGGGTACCATAAACTCATTCTCCTAATTGGGATAAATGACACTGATGCTTTGGTTTCAAGAGAAAAGCTTCTCTTTCCATCATTCTTGAGAGTTAAAGTTTATTTGACAATTGGGACAAAAATGGATTCACAAAGTAATCTCTTTTCTTTTCATGATTGGGCTTTATAAACTCATTTCCTGCAGTAGGATAAATGACATTGATGCTATAGTTTCACTTAAAAAGGTTTTCTTCCCATCATTTTTTAGAATCAAACTTCGTTAGTCAATTAGGACAAAGACAGAATCTCATAATAATCTCTTTTCTTTTCATGATTGGGCACCATAAACTCATTCTACTTATTGGGATAAATGATATTGATGCTTTGGATTCATAAGAAAAACTTCTCTTTCCATAATTTTTATAATTAAAGTTCGTTTCTCAATTGGGACAAACACGGCTTCACAAAGTAATCTCTTTTCTTTTCATGATTGGGCGCCGTAAACTCATTCTCCTAATTAGGATAAATGACACTGATGCTTTGATTTCAAGAGAAAAGCTTCTCTTTCCATCATTCTTAAGAGTTAAAGTTTATTTGACAATTAGGACAAAAATGGATTCACATGGTAATCTCCTTTCTTTTCATGATTGGGCTTTATAAACTCATTCCCCGCAATGGGATAAACGACATTGATGCTATAGTCTCACTTAAAAAGGATTTCTTCCCATCATTTTTTAGAATCAAACTTCGTTAGCCAATTAGGACAAAGACGGAATCTCATAATAATCTCTTTTCTTTTCATGAATGGGCACCATAAACTCGTTCTACTCATCGGGATAAATGATATTGATGCTTTGGATTTATAAGAAAAACTTCTCTTTCCACCATTTTTTAGAAATAAAGTTCATTTCTCAATTGGACAAACGCGGATTCACAAAGTAATCTCTTTTCATTTTATGATTAGGCACCATATACTCATTTACTTGATTGTGATAAATGACGTTGATGCTTTGGTTTCATAAGAAAAGCTTCTCTTTCCATCATTTTTTAGAGTTAATGTTTATTTGTCAATTGGGACAAACAAGTATTCACAAAATAGTCTCATTTTTTTTCATGATTGGGCTCCATAAACTCATTTCCTACATTGGGATAAATGACAATGATGCTTTAGTTTCATTTAAAAAGGTTTTCTTCCCATCATTTTTTAAAATCAATCTCCATCAGTCAATTAGGACAAAGGCGGAATCACATAATAATCTCTTTTCCTTTCATGATTGGGCGCCATAAACTCGTTTTACTCATTGGGATAAATGACATTGATGCTTTGGTTTCATAAGAAAAGCTTTTCTTTCCACCATTTTTTAGAATTTGAGTTCGTTTCTCAATTGGGACAAACACAGATTCATAAAATAATCTCCTTTCTATTCATGATTGGGCATCGTAAACTCACTTTCCTCATTAGGATAAATGACATTAATGCTTTGCTTTCAAGAGAGAAGCTTCTCTTTCCATCATTCTTTAGAGTTAAAGTTTATTTGACAATTAGGACAAAAATGAATTCACATAATAATCTCCATTCATTTCCTAATTGGGCTCCATAAACTCATTCCCCGCAGTGGGATAAATGACAATGATGCTTTAGTTTCACTTAAAAAGCTTCTCTTACCATCATTTTTTAGAATTAAACTTCATCAGTCAATTTGGACAAAGACAGAATCAAATAATAATTCCTTTCTTTTAGTGATTGGGCACCATAAACTCATTGTACTCATTAGGATAAATGACATTGATGATTTGGTCTTAGGAGAAAAGCTTCTCTTTGCACCATTTTTTAAAATTAAAGTTCATTTCTCAATTGGGACAAACACGAACCCATAAAGTAATCTCCTTTCCTTTCATGATTAGGTACCCCAAACTCATTCTCCTTATTGATATATGACATTGATGCTTTGATTTCATAGGAAAAGCTTCTATTTCCATCATTTTTTAGAGTTAAAGTTTATTTGACAATTGGGACAAACACGGATTCACATAATAATCTCATTTTTTTTTATGCTTGGGCCCTGTAAACTTATTTCCCGCAGTGGGATAAATGACATTGATGCTTTAGTTTCACTTAAGAAGCTTTCCTTCCTATCATTTTTTGGAATCAAACTTCGTCAATCAATTAGGACAAAGACAGAATCACATAATAATCTCTTTTCCTTTCATGATTAGGCACCATAAACTTGTTTTACTCATTGGGATAAATGATATTGATGCTTTGGATTCATAAAAAAAGCTTCTTTTTCCACCAATTTTTAGACTTAAATTTCATTTCTTAATTGGACAAATGCGGATTCACAAAGTAATCTCTTTTTCTTTTATAATTGGGTACCATAAACTTATTCTACTCATTGGGATAAATGACATTGATGCTTTGATTTCATAAGAAAAGCTTCTCTTTCCTTCATTTTTTAGAGTTAAAGTTTATTTGTCAATTGGGACAAAAAAAGATTCACATAATAATCTCCTTTCTTTTCATTATTGGGCTCTATAAACTCATTTCCCGTATTGTGATAAATGGCAATGATGCTTTAGTTCCATTTAAAAAGGTTTTCTTCCCATCATTTTTTTAAAATGAAACTTCATCAGTCAATTAGGACAAAGACGGAATCACATAATAATCTGCTAAAGACGGAATCACATAATAATCTGCTTTCTTTTCATGATTGGGCATCATAAACTTATTCTACTCATTAGGATAAATGACATTGATGCTTTGGTTTCATAAGAAAAGCTTTCTTTTTAATCATTTTTTAGAGCTAAAGTTTATTTGTTAGTTAGTACAAACACGAATTCATATAAAAATCTCCTTTCTTTTCATGTTGGGGCATCACAAACTCATTTGCATTGGGATGAATGACATTGATACTTTAGTTTCATTTAAAAAGCCTTTCCTCCCATCATTTTTTAGAATTGAAGTTCCTTTATCAATTGGACAAACATGGATTCATATAGTAATCTCCCTTCCTTTAACGATTGGGCATAATAAACTCATTCTCCTTATTTTGATAAATGACATTGATGCTTAGGTTACATAAAAAAGCTTTTCTTTCCATCACTTTTTAGAGTTAAAGTTCATTTATCAATTAGGACAAACATAGATTCACATAATAATCACATTTCATTTCATGATTAGGAACCATAAACTCATTTTCCACATTGGGATAAATGTCATTAATGCTTTGGTTTCATTTAAAAAGCTTTTTTTGGCACCATTTTTTTAAATCAACGTTCATCTGTTATTAGGACAAGAACAGATTCACATAATAATCTTTTTTTGTTTTCATGATTGGGTACCATAAACTTGTTTTACTCGTTAGGATAAATGACATTGATGGTTTGATTTTATAAGAAAACCTTCTCTTTCCACCAGTTTTTAGAATTAAAGTTTGTTTGTCAATTGGGACAAACATAGATTCATATAATAATCTTTTTTCTTTTCATGATTAGGTACCGTAAACTCATTCTTCTCATTGGGATAAATGACATTGATGCTGTGGTTTCATAAAAAATGCTTCTCTTTCCATTATTTTTTAGTGTTAAAGTTCATTTGTCAGTTGGGACAAATACAAATTCATACAATAATCCCTTTTTATTTCATGATTGGGCACCAAAAACTCATTCTCCTTGTTAGGATAAATGACATTGATGCTTTGGTCTCATAAGAAACGCTTCTCTTTCCATCATATTTAGTTTTAAAGTTCATTTGTCAATCGGGACAAACACGAATTCACATAATAATCTCCTTTCCTTTCACGATTGGGCACAATAAACTTGTTCTACTCATTGGGATAAATGAAATTGACGCTTTTGAATCATAAGATAACATTCTCTTTCCATCATTTTTTAGAATTAAAGTTTATTTCTCAATTGCACAAACATAGATTCATATAGTAATCTCCTTTCCTTTAATGATTGGGCACCATAAACTCATCTCATGATTGTGATAAATGACATTGATGATTTGATTTCAAACGAAGAGCTTATCTTTCCACCATTTTGTAGAATTAAAGTTCATTTCTCAATTTGGACAAGCACGGATTCATATAGGAATGTCCTTTCTCTTCATGATTGGGCACCATAAACTCATTCTCCTCATTGGGATAAATGATATTGATGCTTTGGTTTCATAAGAAAAGCTTCTCTTTCCATCATTTTTTAGTGTTAAAGTGCATTTATCAATTGGGACACAAAAAGAATCACATAATAGTCTTCTTTCTTTCCATGATTAGGCATCATAAACACATTTTCTACATTACGATAAATTAAATTGATGCTTTGGTTACATTTAAAAACTTTTCTTCCCTCTATTTTTTAGAATCAAATTTCATATATCAATTAGGACAAAGATGGATTCACATAATAATCTCATTTCTTTTCATGATTAGGCCCCATAAACCCGTTTTACTCATTGGGATAAATGACATTGATGCTTTGGATTCATAAGAAAAGCTTTTCTTTCCACCATTTTTTAGAATTAAAGTTTGTTTCTCAATTAGGACAAACATAGATTCAAAAGGCAATTTTCTTTCTTTTCACGATTGGGCAACATAAACTCATTCTCCTTATTGGGATGGATGACATTGATGCTTTGGTTTCATAAGAAAACCTTCTCTTTCCATCATTTTTTAGATTAAAGTTCGTTTGTCAATTGGGACAAACACGGATTCACATGGTAATCTCTTTTTTTTTCATGATTGGGCACCGTAAACTCATTCTCCTAATTGGGATAAATGACATTAATGCTTTGGTTTCATAAGAAAAGCTTCTCTTTTCACCATTTTTTAGAATTAAAATTCATTTCTCAATTGGGATAAACATGAATTCACATAGTAATCTCTTTTCTTTTCATAATTGGGCACTGTAAACTCATTCTCCTTATTAGGATAAATGACATTGATGCTTTGGTTTCAAGAGAAAAGCTTCTCTTTCTATTATTTTTTAGAGTTAAAGTTTATTTGCCAATTAGGACAAACACTGATTCCTATAAAAATCTCCAGTCTTTTCATGATTGGGCACCATAAACTCATTCCCTGCATTGGGATAAATGACATTAATGCTTTAGTTTCATGTAAAAAGCTTTTCCTCCCATTATTGTTTAGAATTAAAGTTTGTTTCTCAATTGGACAAACATGGATTGACATAGTAAAGCCCTTTCCTTTAATGGTTGGGCACCATAAACTCATTGTTCTTATTTTGATAAATGAAATTAATGCTTTGGTTGCATAGGAAAAGCTTTTCTTCCCATCATTTTTTATAGTTAAAGTTCATTTTTCAATTAGGAGAAACACAGATTCACATAGTAATCTCAATTTTTTTCATGATTAGCACCATAAACTCACTTTCTGCATTGGGATAAATGACATTGATGCTTTGGTTTCATTTAAAAAGATTTTCTTCCTGCTATCTTCTAGAATCAAAGTTTGTCTGTCAATTAGGACAAGGACTAATTCACTTAATAATATCTTTTTTTTTCATGATTGGGCACCATAAACTCATTTTACTCGTTTGGATAAATGATATTAATGCTTTGGTTTCATAAGAAGACCTTTTCTTTCCACCATTTTCCGGAATTTATGATCATTTGTCAATTGGGACAAATATGGATTCATATAGCAATCTCTTTTCCTTTAATGATTAGACACTATAAACTCATTCTCCTCGTTGGGATAAATGATATTGGCACTTTGGGTTTATAATAAAAGCTTCTTTTCCATCATTTTTTGGTGCCAACGTTCATTTGTCAATTGGGACAAACCTGAATTTATATAGTAATCTTCTTTCTTTTCATGATTGGGCACCATAATCTCATTCTCCTCATTGGGATAAATGACAATGATGCTTTGGTTTCATAAGAAATGTTTCTCTTTCAATCGATTTTTAGTTTTAAAGTTCATTTGTCAATTGAGACAAACGCGAATTCACATAATAATCTCCATTCTTTTCAAGATTAGGCATTATAAACTCATATTCCAAATTGATGCTTTGGTTTCATTTAAAAAACATCTTTTTTCCCACTATTTTTTAGAATCAAAGTTCATCTATCAATTAGGGCAAAGACAAATTTACATAATAATCTCATTTTTTTTCATGATTTGGCACCATAAACTCATTCTACTTGTTCGGCTAAATGACATTGACGCTTTAGTTTCACTTAGAAAGCTTTTCTTGCCATTATTTTTTAGAATCAAACTTTGTTAGTCAATTAGGACAAAGTCGAAATCACATAATAATCTCCTTTCTTTTCATGATTGGGCACCATAAACTCGTTCTACTCATTGGGCTAAATGACATTGATCTTTTGGATTTGTAAGAAAATCTTCTCTTGCCACCATTTTTTAGAATTATATTAATTTCTTAATTAGACAAACACGGATTCATATAGTAACGTCCTTTCCTTTAACGATTGGGCACCATAAACTTATTCTACTCATTGTGATAATTGACATTGATGCTTTGGTTTCATAAGAAAAGCTTATCTTTCCACCATTTTTTATAGTTAAAGTTTATTTGTCAATTGCGACAAATACGGATTCATATAATAATCTTTTTTCTTTTCATGATTGGGCTCTATAAACTTATTCCCTACACCGAGATAAATAACATTGATGCTTTAGTTTCACTTAAAAAGCTTTTCTTCCCATCATTTTTTAGAACCAAACTTCATCAATCAATTAGGATAAAGACAGACTCGCATAATAATCTCCTTTCTTTTCATGACTGGGCACCATCAACTAGTTCTACTCATTAGGATAAATGACATTGATGCTTTGGATTCATAAGAAAAACTTCTAAATGACATTGATGCTTTGGATTCATAAGAAAAACTTCTATCCCCACCATTTTTTAGAATTAAAGTTCATTTCTCAATTGGACAAACACAAATTGACAAATTAATCTCCTTCCTTTTCATAATTGGGCACCATAAACTCATTCTCCTTATTGGGATAAATGACATTGATGCATTGGTTTCATACAAAAAACTTCTCTGTCCATCATTTTTTAGAGTTAAAGTTTATTTATCAATTGGGACAAACATAGATTCACATAGTAATCTCCTTTTTCTTCATGATTGAGGTCCATAAACTCATTCCCCGTATTCGGATAAATGACAATGATGCTTTAGTTTTATTTAAAAAACTTTTCTTCCCATTATCTTTTAGAATCAAACTTCAATAGTCAATTAGGACAAAGACGAAATCACATAATAGTCTCCTTTTTTTTCATGATTGGGCACCATAAACTCATTCTACTCATTGGGATTAATGACATCGATGCTTTGGTTTCAAGAGAAAAACTTCTCTTTCCACCATTTTTTTAGAAATAACGTTCCTTTTTTTTCATGATTGGGCACCATAAACTCATTCTACTCATTGGGATTAATGACATCGATGCTTTGGTTTCAAG